>KI423620.1:0-19662 GCA_000473375.1 Anopheles culicifacies | reverse complement strand
CTCAGAATTAACCTTATTATAACGACTACCTAAGAGTTGATAAAATGTTGCAATCATAATAAGGAAGCTTTTTCTCCAAAAGCAATCTAATTTTCAGAAGAGAGTAGTTATTCTCATCTCTAGTTACAACAATCAATATATTTCCAAATTTGTATTCCATTTTAGCTTGCAGGAACATGAAGTTTTGTAAATTTCAACTTTAAATGTAGATTAATCACGTTCCCCAATATTCAAAATAAATTTTTTCATCAAAAAGCTTATAAAATACACCAAGCGCTCCTCCATGGCGATACGCCACAAACTACTTTTCCCATCTCTGGTCAGGTGTTTGTGCGATGTTGCGGTCCAATTTTTGTGCACCATTTTATTGAGCAATAATTTAATTTGTGCGGTTTGCATAAATTCACCCGTTTTATGGCATTTCCCCGTCCACCCGTGGTGTGTTACCCCCTCCCTAGTCAAGCCACCCGACGAACGGAAAGCACGTTCCCGGTGTGCATTGAAACCATTAACCACCCGGGTGAAAGCGTTCGATCAGGTTCGACGGTAGCATATCCGCTTCCCGTAACCGAAATCAAAAACCAGTGTGGAGGTCAAAGAATTTAATTTTACCTTCCAACCCCGTCTTCTGCCTCGAGTGCCATGTACGCGCACACGCGGTTATATTTATCTTTTTCACTCCATTTTTACACACCATTTGTCGAACTGTTGCTGCCAGTTCCACCACAACCGTGTGGTAGTTACCTGGGATCTGCTTGTAGGAAATTAATATTTCGCCCAAGAGCGATGTACACACCGATGTCACCACCGATGTTGATCCCGGTGGGTCCCACTACTCACCGATGGCACACAACACACTGGCCGGCCGGGCCCCGACGTCTCCTCGTAATCTTTCGCGCGCTGTTGACATTTTGCTCAACAGATTGCTGGTGGTGGTGGTGGTGCGACTTATTGGCGAAAGTACGCACAAAACACCATACCGATACGGCGTGGCGTGCGGTAGGTCGATCCGGTGCAATCAGATCCCCAATGGAACGTAGGTGAGGCGCAATGCTTTTATGGCTCTCAAATTTGCCCAAACCAGCGTTCCCTTTTTAAATATGTGGCTGGATTTCCACCGACCATTCCAAGATGCAAACAACATTCCAGTTGGGAAGGAAAGATAGTTTTGCCAATATTTGATGATATTTAATTAGAATCGTTTGTAAATTAATGATAATTAATTTAATTTAGTTTGTTAAAATATAAAAATTGGTTAAAGGGGAATTTAAAATACGTTTTAGAACAAAATAAAACCATTTGAAATTTCTTTAATAAAGCATTTTAGTGTTTTGTTTCATTAAATTGAATTTTGAAGCTGTTTTTTTTAATGGAAAATTGGAGAAATTAAAACAAAACTGTTTCTGGTGGTCACTTTTCGTCCTACCATCCACATTTGCTGCAATCTTGTCACCAATGTATCAGATGACTTTCGCACTTTTAACTAAATTTATAGTCTCCACCCCTTTTTCGGTGGAGTGGTTACGATGGAATTCCTGCACCAGGTGGATGAATATGTTGTCACCCAGCTGCTAAGCATTAATTGTCCTTAGCGTTTAAAGCCTTTCGAACTAAACACAAACATGGCATGGTGAACAATTCTAGTGCAATGCAACCGACTACCAGTCTGCCCTCTTCCAAGTTCTTTTCAAGCAGCAGCGATCCAAAAAAACGAAAAGAAAGAATATCCATGCCCGAAACCAAACCCGTTGACCCGGGGAGAGACCGCATAAATTTTATGTATGCACGCGAATCGAGGTCAAACGGAGTAGCATTCTTCGGAGCCGGGCAGGCGTTTCGGGAAAATATGGCGTTCCGTACGTACGTGCTGCACGGTTCCCCATAAAGGTACTCCATTTAGAATCGAAAACTCCACTCCAAACCTATCATCGAAGGTCATCGATGCAGCATTAATCGAGCTGCAGTTCCTTCTTTTTTTTTTTTGGTGAAGCATAAAATTTTGCACCCTATCTGTTTTCGGCCATCACATTTGGCTTTTCGTGCGGCAAAGCGTTTTCGACTCCTGCACGGAACCGGAACCGCCCGTGCCCCCGGTGCGATATCGTTCCATTCCTGCGGGTGCTTGCCGATGATGTCTCAGAAATTCAACTCGTATGACCCCGCAGGTCGGGCAGGGAAAGCCACCCGATTTCGATCCATCTCCCACTCCCACTATCCCTTCCCCTCTTTGGCTTGCGGCATCGATTTCAATCGACGATCAACGGGTTGATCCGTATCACAAGGGGGAAGCAAGAAGAAAAAGGGCAACAAATAAAACAACAGAAAGACACTCGGGAGCCTTCCACCACGTCCACCAAAAAAAAAAAAAAGGTGGACTGTAGTTAAAAATGTGAAAGTACACCGTACCATGCCAGGATCCTTCTTGCGGGATTTTCTGTTTTCCTTTTTTTATCGTTCCTACCCTCAGCACGCTCGAATAAAAAAAACGACACGAAAGGAAGCAGCAGGGAACACGTCATCACTTCGGCACGATACCGCCCGGCACCACCGAAAGGTGCCAAACGCTGCGAACGATCTCGATTCCTCCGACTGCGCATCATTGTCAGTTTCAATTGGACAGTATAAGGATAACAGTGCGCACACGCGGGGAAGGAAAAAATTACCATTTCTTCTGGGCACGAAAAAACAAATCCTTCACACAGAACGTTTAAAGGGAAACACGCACGCGGGGGTTGAAAATTGCATCCCTTACATCTCGAGGATGAATCGGGGGTGTGTGTACGAAGAAGCAGGAGGATTGCACCTTCCCGTTCGAATGATCGCAAACGATCGGTAATGGTGATGATGATGGCAGCGATGACGACGTCGACGATGGGGTGGGTGATAAAATGCTGCATTTAACCGCTGTTTTTTTTTTCCTTAGCCTTATCTTCCACGGTACGCTTCAACTGGTACGCATGAGCTGATCCCCAAAAATTAAGATGTTGTTTGGATGGATGGATCGATGGGACTGGAAACGATTTGCCTTGCCGGGACATTCCGATCAAATTGAAGCATGTGTTTGACTGGTTCATTATCGAATATTTCACGGTTGACCCAGTTATCCTCCTGCATAAGGGGTTGTTTTTTCCTCCAGGGAATGTTCGTTGGAATTTGGGAAACAAGGACACCAACCACGTTCACATTACGATCGTTTTTAAGGGGTGATTTGAAAAACAAAACGATCGCACGTAATAGACCAGACGTTATTGTTGGAGAAAACAAACATCTCGTTGAGTTTGATGACATACAGCAAAAAGGTCATCTGCAACTCATAGCTCTCGCAGCTCTCTCAAACAAAAAACATCCAAAGCTCATCTTTAGTCATCCGGCTAAAGCTCGTCGGGTAACGCCCGCTCCTGCAATATTCATCCATCCATTTTCGACACCGTACGGCATGGTCCCGGGTGTCTTGCGTAGCCATCGTCTACGATTCATTGCGCTCCGAAGGTCTGGCCAGAACATATTCTACTGTCCCATCCGTCGGAAGGTCCTAGTGCAGCTGTACTGAGGGAGGCCACACTCATCTCTGAGTCACCCTTTCCGCCCCGAAAGGGACGATTTGCATACTGCAATTTGCAATAATAAAACATGAAAACTGACCACCCCGGGGTTCGACTACCACTTGGATTTCACTTTATTATTTTCATTTTGTTCTGTTTCACGCAGAAGTTCCAGAAGCTGAACAACGCTCCAGTAGCCGTACAAAACAAAATCGAACCTACTACCTACTCCGTCTTGTGCCCCGTGCGTGGAACCTTGTTTACAGATTATTTTATTTTGATTTTGTTTTCTTGCTTGCCTGATGCCTCTCGTCGTGCTTACCGTTTTCAATCCGATCGTCTTCTGTGCGTTGCGCAATTACTGGTTTCCATATTTCAGCGCACATGCCTACTGCGGTACAGGTACTGTGCGCCAGAGAGGTGAAAGAACAGACAGGGTGGTGTTTGGGGGTTGGAAGAGAGGGTGAAAAAGGGGGGGACACATTTTCCACTAACAAGTTGCACCACGGCCAGCCGGCCCGGTATCGAGGTGCGGAGAAATGATGTACTCCCGGACCGCGCACCGATCCGGTGATTAGCATATATGTCGACAGTAGAATGTTTAAATATTGATGACCCTTTAATCGAATTCATTTGCTTCATTAATCATTATCGGTTTTTCTGGACCGATGACCGAAAACCTCCCACCGATCTTCCTGCCTCGACAGGATGGAGGGGGGGGGATAGAATTGAAGGCGGACTTGAAGATTTCCACTCCCCAGGACCAGGACCTGAAGTGCAGCAGAACAGTGCGCACGCATGCAATTACAAAACTCCCTTCGATTCGATCGATCGGCGAGACGCGGAAGACGCGTAGCAAACAAATCAACTCATAAAACGTCGATTGATCAACATCATCATTCTGGTCTGGCAGTACTGCACCAGGGTTGCAGGAAGCAGGATAGCAAAGCAGGAAAAGAAGGAACCAGCAGTCGACTGCAACCATTCATTCCGCCCCGTGGAAACGGCAAACGGGCTGATTTATGACGAGCGGGTCCCACCGTTGCATGCAATCCATAGCATAGAGAGCACATTTGCATAGATTAATGGAGAGCGATAAATTTGTACATTGCTTTCCACGCCGCCCAACAAACGGTGGTCTCTGCACGGTGAACGTACTCATCCTTTTACCTTCACAATCGACCAGTTCCGATCGGTATGGTAATTGGACGAAAAACATCACTGAAGCTCCAGGATCAACGTCTTCAACGTTTGGCTAATTAGACACTCAAACTCCCAATTCCGGAACACTTGTTGTTGTCGTTCGTCAGCCTCCCACATCTCCAGACGCATTCACTTCGTTACGCTCGCGCGTCGTCGTCACACCTGTCACTTTGTGCTGAGATCATTCCGGTCAACTAATACCCTGGCCAGACAGTGTGCAAAACGTCAACCGTATTAGACACAACCGGGCACCAGCTCGTTAACGGTCGACGGTGCTTATTGTTATCCCGCTGTTTATGGAGGCGAGATCGTCATCCGAGTGCCGTGCACTTGCAACAGAGCACGGATTAAGCCGTCTATCTGTCGGTGATGCCATACGGATGTCTCACTGGATTGCCGCAGCGTGACTGCATTAATGCCGCATGCAATAGTGTCCATTAATTGATTGAAATGAGCTGGTTCTCGGAGTTGAGATGAGTAGTTCGTTGGATGTAGACCATTATTAAGATGAGCTACACTGCGTTACAAGTTTCAACTTTTAAACTACACATTTCGAAAGTGTTAGGTAACTCTAGACCAACTATTAACTACCAGCCCAACTAATTACACACGCTCAAACAAGCGGTCAATCATCTGTGGTCTGTAAACATAATAATTTCCGAATCCACCAAACACGGTCGCCTTCGAATGGCTTCATCAACAGTTTACATCTGTCAAAAACTGTCCTCCTTCAGCTCAATTTAATTTCAACTCCATCTCCTCCTGCTCGTTTCGGGGTATCGTTTAACGATCATTAACCAACTTTGTCATTAGGCACGCCGGAGGACTCCAACCTGCGGTTTCCCCCCCCCCCCAACATGTCCGAAACTGCCCTCCTAATCACTGCTAATCGCACCGTCAGTCGTCACATTCGTCAACAGCCCTAACCTGACAGCTAATCACAGCTGACATCCCCAGGTTCCTCCCTCCCAAAAGAAAAAAAAAACAAATCCCCAACCCAGCTATCCATTTATCATCTCGTTAGCGCTAAACATTCGACAAATCGACAACCGTTTGAGCAGTGGGGGACTTTGAAGGAGTAGGAGAGCTGATAACGCACGCTTCGCACTAATGTACGCACCGCGTGCCGGCCAGAGTTTGTAGTATGCAAATTTGTGTGTCGCCGAGTCCAGCCCCAGTGCGAGTGCACACCGGCGCAGGTTAATAATCACTTACTCTCGTTGCGTCGCGGCACATTAACCAGAACGGCGAGAATCCGTGGGCGACACTGTCACCGACGCCACAAACAGCGAGATATCGATGAAGCGATGGCATGCGATCAGCACTGGCTTCAATTGGAGGACGAAAAAAACCAGAACGTCGTCGAAGTTGTCGGGTAAGTGAAATCTTACCGTACAACATAATTTAATTCAATTTAATATGCAAATCAGGTAAATTGTTTTCAACTCACCTGTCGGGATTTGTTTCCTTCTTCTTCTGCAGACCATATGGAGAGACACTTTCATTCACGCTTTGGCGTTGGATTATGTGTGCCTTTTTTTTCTTGCGTTTAAACGTCAACGCTGTGCGTGCGTTTTGAAGGTCAAACGTTTTGCTTTGCTCCAGAAGCACTTTCTGGGCGCGTTCTTTAAGACTCTTCTTCCAAAATAAAACACGAGTCCTGTACTTGATTGCTTATTCATATGTGTTTAATTTAAACAATTTTTGTCTCCTTACTAACCTGTCCCTTTGCGGGGTTTGTCGCTTATTCGAGCATTGGAGTCTTTTTTTCTTTTCTTGTCAAGCACTGTATCCCTGTAAAGTTGCACCAGGAGAGCGTACTGCAGACAAGTAGCTTCATGACTGCTTACGGCGGTAAAAACCCCCCACGCACACAAGCGGAAGCTCATTTATTGTCTGTTATTGCGTTGCCGTCTCGTGTCCGCAGCGTTGTAGACATGGCTACCGCCACCTCGTTTCGTTCACCTCCTACCATAGACGCGGTCGTAAAAGTGTTTTCAGCGTGCAGATGCTTCTTTAGAATACCTTCACCGTTCTGTTCGATACCGATGGCTCCCGATTCGCATCATCCACCGGACGGTCGCGGTCATAAATAGCTCGAGGAGATGAATAATGCTCCAACTCCCAAAGGGTGACTATTTTTGCACCGATCGTGTCGTTTTCCTCTTTTTACCCTGCCAGCGGGAAACGGTCAGAGGGCGTCCGGAGCCATCCAGATCCGAAAGTGGGCTTCGAAAGCGGATTGGAATTAATGGTGCCATATGATACTTCCCCGGTGTGTGTGGAGGGATGATAATTATAGCACCATCTGATGCTATCTCGATTGCATCGTCGTTTCTGCATTTTGGGCTGCAGAGGTGCACGAGCACGGCATGCATATGGCAAAAAGGCACGGCAGAAAAAAGGGGTTTTATGTTCAATTTAATTACCGTGAAAATTCATTCGTCACCTCTGGGATGGTTGGTTTTAAGAGTACCCGTGGAAGCTTCGACTCACATTTTGTGCCAGTCTCCCCCGTTCGAAAAGAGTTCAATGCTCTTATCAGCAGAACCCACACCGTCTGGGAAGACGTTTAGAAGACGTTTTGTGTAGCCCAACGAACCCAACAAAACTCGTAAAAATTGAGCGATCAATAACAACAGTCGAGTTGCGTTCGGCGTGTGTTGCACTGAAGCAAAATGCATCATAAAGCTGAAGTGTCCCGTCAGACAATAATCTTCTTACATTCGGTGTGCTTTGCGAGGTCCGTAACAAAAGAGACATTAATGTTCTGACACGTTTAGATATTTTGCTTTGTCGTTCATTGAACCTCGGAAAGATGGCTGACCGTTTGGCGATGACTAATCGACGATCGACGATCATAATCCGACGGTTCGCACTTTGAAGATGTTCGTTACATGTGAATGCGCATTTAAAATCAACGCTTTCGCTCAGTCTAATTTACAGGCGCACGTGTTTGTGAGGTTTGTATCGCTAGCTTCATCGATGCTAATATCCGGTCGCCGGGGAGCATAAGATGATGGCGTTCGCTAAGCCACTCTGCAGACGATGGCCGGATAGACAGAGAGAGAGAGCAAACCAGCCCGGCTGGCGGGACCCTGTCTAAGCCCATTCTCATTCATCATCCAACACGCCAACATATATCCCCCAAACAGGATAAGCACGCACTCGCCATCTCGCCATATGGCACCGGGTGGACGAGACCCCTGTCTCGCGTATGAACGCCAGACAACGCTGGATTACATAAATCTGCGCCCGCGTCGTTGCTTCAGCGATGCTGGCGCCAAAACTTGGCACTATTAATTGTATCATATTGAAGCCTCTGGGGCCCAGGTGCCGTGTGCTGCGGGGTTCGGTCAAATGCATCATAAACTGCAACGGCGTAAAGCGTGAACGACGCGTCACATACGTACGTCTTCGATGGTTCGCGTATGCCTTCACCGAGACGCTCCACGCTGATGGTTACGACGGCGCAACGATTGAATGAAGAAATTAACAAAGCGAACGCGCTTCTGCTGGCTTTTGCTTGAATGGGTTTTGAGGTAAACGAGAGCAGCATTAGAGCATGCGTACGCATGCGATCTAGCACACGTCATCGGCACGTTGGCCCCTCGAACGCAATTGGCAGCTGAATAGGTAGGCCACCGTCACCGTTCAAGCCAATCATCTCTCTGTTTTTTCCCGCCCTCCCCGGCCACAAACCGATAGCCACCAGAATGGCACTTCTGCTTTGCCACCACCTTGGAGGCGGACAGTTTGACGTCGAAATGGCGACATGACACCGGCTGCGTCAGTGGCAAGATGGCCAAATTAAAAGTAAAAGAATTATGCATCATTAAACCGTTCGCAAACGTGTCGCGCACGATCCTTTAGCAAGTGGTTTTGCCGGCAATCGATCGTTTGAGTCGGTCCAGGCTGTCCGGGACGCAAACCTGCACGCGTGTCTCATCATAATTTTGCTTGCTCGCAATGATTTTTATCTCCTTCAACATGCGTGATTCTATTTTTGTTTTAACGCAACCGTACACGAGACGCGATTTCATCACACGAGATTACAATCGCGACGCGACAAAGTGTGGACAATCATTAAAGGAGCGAGATAGCCAACCACTTTTACCGACCGCGCGAGATCCTTTCTTTAATGGGTGCGAGACAAATCGTCCCCGCGTGCCTGGTGTCAATAAATAAGAGTGAGAAATACCTGTTTTTGGAGGTGTATCCAGAGTCCAAAAATGGATTCTTGTAACGGTGGTTTGGAGGTTTATTTTATTTACCACCATTTTAATTTTACCAAACTAACGAGTAATCGTAAATTGAAAGATATTGGATGGATAACGAAGGTTTTTAGAATAACTCCACACTATCTGAGTCATTAAAAATGGACCTAATAGCTAATCGTGTTTTCCGCTTCTAGTATCCACCAACATTGTCTGTACTGCAAGTCCAAAAACTGTGCCATAAATCATATTAATAAATTATTGAAACAATTTAAACTTCATACCTCATTTGTCAAACAGCCGTCCCCCGGATAGACACGTGTGTGTGTGTATGCGTTTGCTTGATCAGCGACGAAACCTGATCGACATGATCCCCCATCGCAACTATGGCACCATTCAGAACGCCAACCGTTTGCAACCCTTGGCGGTCCAATACTCACCCAAAGTTGTCGCCCGTAGTACTAAAAGTAAAGCCGACCACCCTGCAGAGAGAAGAACACGGTCCTAAGAATAGACGGTCCGGTTCACAGCTGTGTGCCGTGGCCACCACCAGAAGTCGTCAAATTGTGGGGCACCCCGAGGCTGTCATGTTCATTATTCACGGTGGTTCACTACCAAGCGGATCGTTAGTAAGCGACTCGAATGACTTCAACGACTGGCAAGCGACGAAACACACAGCACAAGCCCCAACCAAGTGCTACGCTCATTAAAACCGACAGTTCGCTCAAGTTCGCATTCCGTACGATGATTCATACGGATGGGATGTCCTCGTGTACTACGTGTGTGTGTGTGTTTTTTTTCTCTTCTTATTTGCACCAGATTAGTTTGCTAGTGAGCATAATAAAAAAAGGAATTTGCTATCGCTGCGATCGTGTCCTGATAAGGGCGGTGAAAGACCAGTGTCTTAAGATTGACGCGTGATAAAGCCTGTTGCCTGCTGTCGAGTGCAACTCGATCATATCTAAATCAGTTGCAGCCTCGGTCGCCACCGCCACCACCGGGGAGCTTAAACCGAATGCGCCAAGAACCGAGAACAAGCGACACGCCTTGTTACGGACCTTCTTTTTTTATTTCTTCGTTTTGGTCACTCATTGCCACTTGGCGGTTCGGTTTCGTCGACAGGTTGAATAGTTTTAGCACGCGTGTTCTATCTCTCAGCAACGACCGGTGACAAATGCTGACCGGGTGAACCGGGCGAAACCCGTTGACAGTGACAAACAATAAGTGTCAGCATCAGGCGGATCGGAATTCTTTTAAAACGCAGGCGTAAGGAATTCATTCGCTGGTTCCTTTCAATGGAGGGCAGGGTATGGATGGAGATAGATATTTGATTCCATCCAACGGTGGAACGCAAAGAGATATGCATGATAGAAGCCGCTGACTAGCTTTGCTGATGCCGAAGAAGGTGGAATCTGAAGAATGTTTCTCGTCTAGGATTCTTTTCTATTAAAGGGTTTATTCGATGAAAATGTTCTATTACCTTCGAACCATTGTTTAGTAAATGAAGATTTAAGTAAATCTTATGAAAATTATGACCATTTCTGAATAAACAAGTTTTTATTGCTGCAGAAATCTTATACAATCACATTCAATATTCAAGGGCAATGCCTCGATAATATTCTTAAGAGCCAGAATCGCTGGATTATTTGAATGAAGATATTGAGTAACCGTGGAAGTACCTTAATAAACAATTAACTGTCCAGGAGACTGGAGCAAAAGTTTAAGATCCATTCAAACAATTCAAGTTGACCTCTATTACAAGTTGCTAATGCTGACTTCCGTTAGCTTCTTCTTCTTATACTTAACTGGCTTGTTCTAACGAGCGTACCTAAAAGACATGACCTGAATGCCAATGCTTTTCCAGGATATTCGATTCAGGGTTGCATGCAAACTCCCTCAGGTTAGGCTCCACTGGATCCAGCCATGTAGCTCGCGGTGCTTTTCTACGAGTTGCAGACAACCTCCTTTGTTATCCGTTAACTTCAACCTCTAGATTATCTCGATTTATAGTCGAATTCAATTTTTTTTGTGGAACAAATTTTATGGAAAATCTAAATTAACGATAACCTGATCTTGCAGACGATCTACTGATGTGGCCCCCTTGGGAGCAATCAACAAAAACCGCCATAATTTGCAAAGTGGAACTGTTTTAAGTTATGTTTTAGTAATAGTAACATTATAAATAAACCAAAATTAATTAAATTTAATAATCAATTTAAAAATAGGCCATTTAATTAAAATTTATTAAAAGTTCAATTAAAAAACATACATTAAATTAAACACTATTCGTTAATAGTGTACAATGAATAGAAAATGTTAACTAAATTTTTATTAATAGGTTTAATTTTGGTTTATTAAACCAGGTAATTTGTTACACATTATATAAGTAAAACAACACATTCAAACCACAAAATACATAGAAACAAAAATGGTCGTGATTTGCTTCGAGGGTTCGTCACTTGTTTCATTGTAGTCTTTCGTTTTGCTCGTGCGTGAAATGAATTCATTAAATCTGCAAATCAACCAACCACGTTACCAACCAGGCGGAGCTAGTTGTAATGGTAGCGGCACTGCCAGCAAACACACACATTAGAGAAGCACTTCCACCGAGGAGTAGGAGTAGCGAGTTACACTGTTACGCACCAATGCACCTGCCACCTTGGGAAGAAGTCGTCATGACAATTATCCAGCTAGCCAGGTATGAGCTAGCTACCGTTGCTGGGGATGATGTAATTGCATGCCTTTTTTTGCCGACACAAACCCCCTCATACGGAGCCAACCAATCATGGCGTTCGGTTAGGCGCATAGCTAAACGTACACGGTTCCGCCAACTCTCTTTGGTGGTGGCAGTTTCGCACCTGTTCGCTAAGTGCTTGCCGGTGGCGCACTTTACCCGTTTTGCTGCCAGGTGTCATCGATGGCATCGATGTCTAAATTAGACGTTTAAATGACGTGGAGAGTGATTCACAGCCATCCATAAGAGTGCCATTATAATCCTCCCACTCGTGCGATGTCGTCCGACAGCATCCCAAGGCACCGTTCGGGTAATTAGATGACAATAATTGTCTTGTTAATTAAATAAAAAACATTAACGCGCTCTGTTTGATGAACGGGACGCTTGAACGGTGCTGCAGGCTGCTTAGCATGCCACCCGTTTGCTCCACGATGATGGGCTGCTGCTGCTATGAAGATGAAGAGATGCATCATAGGCAAACGATCGATGTTTATCGTCAACTACGTTCACTCATGAATGCCTGCAGCTCACACACTCACACAGAGAGACGGTGAGGCGAATAATAATTGTAATTATTGCGCTATTATCGTCATTATTTAGTGAAAACATCGTCATTATCATCACATCATCGGCGGTGCGCGGTTGAACAGTCGGTACATCAACACCAATTACCGGCACCCTTTTTGCCTGCGAGCTCGCCCGGCCGGACTCCGTTTGCTTACCTTTTTTTGTTCGTGAACCGATTTGCTTACAAATTCTGTTTTCAGCACCACACACACACACTGCAACTTCAACCCAGGACGCGGGTGTGATTGCAACCCAGTGTTAGGAGAACGTTGGGGACGATTATGTTGCATGTGCTCTCGTTTCTTTCACTTTTTTGTCTTCCTTTTTGCTGTCGCTACGGCTACGCTGCAACGAGCCGAAAGCAAAAGAAGAAACGCATAACAAGGGGCAGAAATCGCCATCATCACCATCATGCGTGCATAATTTGTGTTAGTTTAGTCAAACGATTTGCCACTCCGCCACGGTGCAACCGTCCGTTCGGTGCAGGTATTTTTCCGGTTTTTTTTTCTGCTGTCCTTCCTTTTTGCGATTAGGTTTCCCTCCTTCGCCGACGTGTTGGTACGTTGCTGGGACCCGTCCATCAAGTCCAGTTCAGCTTGTGGCTTCGTTTCTTCGCCACTTCGCCGTGTTCGGTTGTCATCTCTAATCGATGTGGTGCGTCCAGTACCGTGACAAAACGTGATCGCACCACCGACTATGATGATGATGATGATGTACATTAAAGATACACTGGAAGGAAATGGTAAATGAAATGTCACGTTAAATACATTGTTGAAATATTTATGGGCAATTTCGTACGCAACGAGACACGCAGACCGGTTTATCTGTATTGAGTTATTTACGTCAGTGACACATTCGTCTTCGTACGTTGCGAGTGTACGCAATTAGATTTAGCTGTCAAAATTTGAATCCTGCCGAGTTTGTCCGTTACCCGCAAGATGGCGCTAGTGTACGTCTCTTTCAATTTTTCTTATTTGTTTTTTTTTGCATTTCAATATTAAAATTCCCGTTCCAGTCTCATTCGAGCCATTCCAACAGAGAACACAAACCAACAGATTATCTATCATCGTCGTCAACAGGGGACGGCTTGTTAAAAAACCACCAGCGTTGGAAGTCTTTCCCCTCCCCCCAACTCCCGGGCAGAACCTTCCACCACTGCTTTGCAGTATGGAATTACATTGCACCAAGATACCGTGGACATGATCTTCAACACTCTGGGCGGCATTGAAGAAACGACCGGCACCACACAGGTTGTGTCCGGGGTGCACTTGGCTTGCTCCGGTTCGACACGGCGTCATAATTCATCCGTCGAAGGGAACGTCCACGGAACTTGTCGGCGACTACACGGTGGCCACCAGAAACCGAAAACCTTCCGCCCGTGCGAAGTGTGCGCGCAAGCGTGTTACAATCCCTCTGTCCGCAAGCTCGTGTGCAGCTTGTCACTGGACGCATGCTGACAAAGGGTGGTCAGGCCGTCTGATGTGCGAAATGATGCGATTAATTTTGCCAAACCACGTTGTAACGGCGTTAATGAAGGTACTTCCAGCGGGGCACACAAGTAGCAAACGGGGCTACCAAGCTACACACTCCAGCGGCACGAGAACCGGCGTACGAGCGTCAGATTCCAACCGCTAAAGTGCCATAAATTCATAAACAACCCGGGCACATCATCCCTGCTCGTGAGGATGCCAGATTACATCGCCGACATGCTACCGCTAGAAGTGGGCCTAGGACACCCGAAACTTCAACCAACCGCGAGATGGGTCCAAGATAAAGTAGAAGACACTTTTCACGTTTTCGCTCCCGCGAGGCGTCGTCAAAACATCTCGAAGGCCACGTATGACGCCGGATGTGAACATCCACAAAAAAGGGGATGAAAAGGGAGGGTGGAGGGGGCTAAATCCATTCAAGAATGCAGGAGAAGAAATAGCAACACCTTACTCGTACACACACCACACTCGATCACGGGGTGAATTGAAAACCAACCACATTAGAGACACTTTGGGAGCCTTTGTTCGACCGAACTCGGTCCGTAACAGTATTGTGGAGAAAAGAAGAAAAAAAAACTACGCAACCAAAAAAGGCAATGGCGTAACACGGGAGGCCACGCGCTGCCAAATTTGATGCCCAACCCTAAACCCCAAACGGCAAACGGAAAGGTGGCCGAGGCGAAAGGGAAGTCATCCACTTGAGGTGCTTCAGGTTTTTAAGTGTCGAAAATCTTTCGCACTGGATGCGATGGGAGATGGAATGTTTTGGGGGGGGGGTTTGGAGAATAGGCCGAGATGCCACAAAACCGGGCGGGATACATTGTCTTGGAGTGACCCGGGAGTACCTGGGAGTTGTGTTGCGTTACACATGTTAGGATGATTGTTGTATCTATTGTCTGGTGTCTTGTGTATTTCTTTGGGCTTTTCTCTAGAGCTTCAATGAAAAGTGAAGACATGGTGCAAGTCTTTTTGGAGTTATTTATGAAATATCTTTTCTCAATGTGAACATCCCTTTTGGGAGGCTATTTAACAGCATTGGAAGCAGTTTATTCAATTCTTCCAGCACTCCACTCATCCAATTTCGCCATTAATCGAAAGACCCAATCGTTTGCGTGACTTTGATCTATTGACATCACCGCATCGCATTTGACAATCATGTGCCATAATGATCACTAATCCGGTCCACATGCTCCACAAGAAACACGTACATACACACTCCCGCAAAAAAAAAAAACAAGTCCTCCATTAGCCTTCCCGTTTCCCCGGAATGCGATCCCACCTCACGTCCGGGCCGCAAAACCTCAACAATGACGTCCATCGACTACCAATTAGACTCATGTGGACTCATTGCTTTCTAATGGGAAATCCATTCCCCCTATTAGAATCGTCATCCATTTCACCGCACCGGCTGAGAAGCGGAGTTGAGTGTTCCCGGGGATACATCATCCTCCTCCTCTTCTGTGACGTACTCGCGTAACCACCTGGGCGATCGCGATCTTAATTGGACGGAAACGCGAACTTCACGATCCAATTTTCCCAAATATGCGATGTCTCTTACCCTCTCTCTCTCTCTCCTTTACACTCGCATGAAACGAGACGTGCCTGTTCGTTCCCGCTTGTGGCTCAATTTGTCGATCGGCGTGTCTCTTGATTAGAAGGGAAACCCCCGGCCACGGTGACTTATAGGACGCGACACACCGATGACAAACGTTCGATTTGTACCGACGAACCAGGCAACGGAAGCGCAATCATATACCACCCAGCAGAAGTGCCCGCAAGACAAGGATCTTGCCTCGTCGCGGTCTTACCGGCGGTCGAAAAATCAGCTCACACAATGCACAATGTGTGTGTACCTTGCGGACAAACGCAAAGGGGGGTGTGCATAGGAGCACTTGCCAAGAAACAACCCGATCGCGTGATGCTCACCAACTCCATTTTGTCGTCCCGCCCGGCCGTGTCAGCGCGCGCACCACAACCTTCGAAGAGCCGATCCTTCTCTCCCTCCCCCCCTGGAACACCCATGATTGGGAACCCATCGTACCGTACGAGACTTGTTTCAATTCCCCCAACACTTCCGGTGCCTTCCCCCCCCCCCGGGTCGCATGTCGGGGCACGACATCGAGGCAAATGGATGGACCGGACAGGTAATTCATGTTGGGGCTGTTTGTTGCGTTACCTTCTCGCGTACCGGCAATTGGAGCAGCAACGCGGCGACATAACTGTAAAGAAACGGTAAAGCAATTGGTTCCATTGTAATAATCATCCATTTAAATTGTCTCTTGCCATTAATGAGTGGAGAACCAAAATCACGACTTTAACCAAATTATCCATACGTATACCTGGATGTAAGGGTGGTGGATGTATCGATCGGGACACAGAATTGGGCCATATTTGGGTTGTACAGGCTCGGGAGTGTCGAGAAATTGGGATCGAACGTTGTTTGGTACCGGTGACCCATTTCGCTTAAGGACGTGTAAGTGACGAACCTGACTCGCGTTACTAATGCCGTCCGATGGGAAAATAAATACTTTGCAGAAGCGGCACGGTAAATCTGTTTCGTTTTTTTCGACGAAAAAATTGAAAACATCAAGTAAAAGTATTAGAAATTCAAAGTTCACGCGCTGCTTGTGGATGCATTTATGTTCGGGGTGACACCAAATATATTCGCGCCACTCTGCCTCGTGTTTTACGGTTGGTTGGTTGGTGCAGACTTGTTTCCGCTTGTTTCTTCTTGCTCCTGGCTCAGTAACAAACATCCCGAACCCTTAAAATCACCCACCGCCTTAACGGCTCATCGTTAATTCATCAAAACAAATGATAACCCCCGGGAGGGACAAGCCACGAGTTTTTCCACGACTTCGTTGATCTTATTAAAGGGAGGAACCGTGCTACGTTTAGACTTTTTAATGCGTCTGGCCTGATCATCACTTGTTTACAGTCGTCGGCTTTAAGATCACGTGAAACCATTTCCCGTTGTCTCGTGCTGTTGGGCCAATAATACCGTTCCATTCGTGCTTAGATTTCAAACAAAAAACGCATCCAATGTCCATTGAAAGACGACATTGGATTGCGCACTGGGAGGAGGTTTAGCTAGCTTGCGATCTACAAAACATTGCCATTTCCCCCGGTGCGGGAGCGTGTTTTTGTGCATTTGTTTTGCTCCCGTGTCACCCGAGATAGCAGCAAATGGTCCATTCGCCAGCACGAGATGCGCCGGACAAGGTGACAATCTGCAAGTCAATACCGTCGGCTGGTCATCCCCGTATCAGCTGTGCAACGATCGCATGTTAAGTAAGCAAGTGAATTGTGAGGAGAAGTTAAATTCAAGATTGTTTCGTTTTCGTTAGCGGACATCCCTAAACATGCGTGATTTGCAATTCCGGTCCGAAACACGTGATCTGTACTGGACCGTATAATGGAATAGATAGATTAGCTCTACGTCAGATCAGCTCCAGCATTTAGGCTTGAAGAGCTGATCTAGCACTAGAATTTTCTTCACTTTTGGGTAACGTATTCCAGCTCCAGTTCCTGGAAACCCCTCGAATGGGAAAAGCCAACTGGTTTTTGGCTAGTTGTAAAACGTTTAACCTGCCTGTAAAAGTTTTACTGCTTATGTAAACAGTAATTTAAGTAGATAATGGAATTTCCGTCAACAGAAAAGGTATCGTTTTCCAAACGGTAAAAGTGTGGGCTTTCCTTCAAGGATTGCTACCCCCGGACACGAGGCACCTGTTGCATGCGGTTTGGTATTTCCCTTTCCGAGGTGTCTTCGCAAACTACCCAGGCTACTGGCGTGGAAAGGTAGGAAGGATAATTTATTCCGGAAAGCACACCGTAACAAGTGTTTTTCCCCCTTGTAGCTTTGAAATGTTTAGGTAGCAAATTGCTTCCAAAAGGGAAGGAACAAGCGTGTAAAGAAATTAACGATTTAGGTTTAATATCTTCTTTGAAAGAGTGTTTGGACATTGTTTTACACAAAAGAGATCGAATTCGCTTGGGGAGGTTCTTGGGGGAGAGAAGAGGTCCCCAACTGCGCTGTCATCTGTTGCTTCTATACAACATCAATCGTTCGATTATTCCATCCGTCAACATATATACTAGAGTCACTTTCCACAAAAAGGGACCGTAAATCAAAACAAGCCCCATTAAAATCTGGGAGCAAATCCCGAGGCCCCTCTTCAAGACCGACGAAACAATTCATCGCTTATTCAAATTATGTTCGTGCCGTTATTATTATCATCATTCTTCGAGCGATCCGTGAGTCTATTGTGCCTCCGTTCTATTGCTCCCTTGTTTTCCTGTTGTTTGGATTTGATCGATTAACCTCAAAACTAGATCGGTCACGATGAAGTCTCCCCCTCCCCCCAGCTCCAACTCCAACAGGACGCTTGCCGTCATGTCAGGCAAAACAAAAGCGATCGAAACATGTTTTTTTTGTGCTTGTGGCATAAACCTTAAGGAAATGTACATCATACATCACGTCCACGGTAAAATGCACGAATAAACAGTGCTTTTCCCCTTTATTCTCGTCCTACGCGAATGGCGATCGATGTTGTCGAGTGTGTTTGTGTCAAGTGGTGATCGGATTTGCAATAGAGCGATTGATCTGTACAATTGTGCGGGCGAAGAAATGCTGATCGTCAACGATCAAGATCGAATCACACACAAACACCAGATCGCCCAGATACGGTGGATGTGTTAATGGGACGTTTCTTTAAGGGTGAAGGGTCCATCTATCTGTGTGTTTTTTTTTGCGTTTCTTGCTACGAAAGGGTGTGCTGCAACATAAACAGCGTTACGGTGAGGGATGTTTTCCCTTTTTTCCCCCCTGACGCTTGTCCGTTCGAAGGAGATCCCGGACGCTGGACACCGGAACTGTGTAACAAAACAAAAACAAGGATGAAATGGCAACAAACGGTTGGGTTTGGTTTTTGTTTTTCCGAGAACTTTCCTTTACAATTAATGCGAAATAGAGCGAGCAGGTATAAGGTATGCGATCATGCATGATCTTGTACTTGCATCGTCCTGTTTATGTGATCCAACCGGAAGTGGCTTTATCTTTTATTATATTTCACCCTGATGTCATCCGTGATTGACCGGAAATGAGACAGGATGCTTTGCTGTTACAAATTGATTACAATAAAAACAAGTACTCCTTTCAGTGCTTCTTGGGGGGTCGTGTCCAAAAAGGAATAAAAGAAAACGTTATTTCAAAATAATTACATTTAGAAAATAAAAGTTCGTTCAAATTTTGGATTTTAAATTTAAATTATTTTATTTTTCAATTTAAAATACAAATTGTGGGCATTTTCGGCAAGATTTAATATCGTCCTCTCACGGGAACAATAGAGAACCCGGGAGCGAAAAGCGATCAGCATGCCAATTCCAAAAACCAATTCCATTTGCGCTTCCTCACAATCCTCAAATCCTGACCTGCCCTTTATGGGTCAACCTCGCACTAAGCCGGTGTGCGCAGGTGTACCTTCCATTTATCTGCCCACTTCCCATTGCACTTCCGGCCTGCCAGTCCTGCTAAAGAAAAGGCTTCCTCTCTTTTTTTTTGCACCTTCACCCACGAAACAATGCGCCGCTACTTCCTGTGTCTGCGGAAGTAGAATAATGCCAACAACACTTGCCATTATTCCGATCCACCGGATGCACCGGATCTAAAAGGGATGCAATTCCATACGGGAGCGGGCACAAGTGCATTGAAATTGCAATCGCTGGTTCAGGTGTGCGCCTTTTGTTGGATTTGAGGAAAAAAAGGGAAGAAACAGATTAACCGAATGCAGAAAGCAGATCAGACGATCCTTGCTGAAGGGAATTTTGGAGAACAAGTAGTGTGGAAGCTGGCTAAAAATAGAATTAAAGAATCCTGCCAAAGAAATACGCAAAAGTGGACGGAAAAA
>AXCM01004074.1:0-22091 GCA_000473375.1 Anopheles culicifacies | reverse complement strand
AATGGGTTATTTTTCAACAATTTCGCCTCTTGAACATGTTTAATTTGTTTAAACGTGTACAACAAACATCAATTTATGCATATAGAGTTTTGAAATATGATTTATTAACAGTTCGTTTACGACACAAACATATTTTTTTACTTCTTACGTGGACATTCCATCCGTCTTTTCAAATATTGCGTTCACAAAGCTTTAGGTCCTGTTATCCGTGCAAATTGATTAACCGGCATATGGCGGATTCGGAGTTGCCCGGATAATCTACATTCTTCTGTAAAAATGATTGGGATCGAAGGACATAACAAGGATAGTTTTAAATGAAAATAATCTTTTGGATAGAAATCGAGAGAACCGCCTGATATCATCATTTTGGAATCATTTTTGCTGATCTGGCCGAAGCGTCACCGAAGCGTAAATTATTTTTAATATTAAAAACGATTTTTTTTTTTAAGTAGCATTTATTTGAAATAGACTTATGCAACATCCGAAAAGTGTTATTTAAAAAAAAATATTCCACTATAAATTTTCAAAACCAATCCAAATGGATAGTAGGTCGTTCTAGTGTTAAAGAAGTAACTCATTTTTATTGTACCGTATATTATTGGAGCTTTAATTAAATGACTCCATCTCGTATTTTGTGCATAGTTTAGGAGCAGAGCAGCAAATCACCATAGAAGGGGCGTGAAATGTCGCATAACACTTTCCATGTTAGAATTTCGATTTATTTTCCAGAATGCAAATTCCTGTTCCAATGGCTGGAATGTTGTGGCCCCAAAACGGGGCCGTCCCGCAAACGACAGTAAATCATCGGAATGGAAATCGGAATACGTTTGCGACCTATGCGACGCCTATCCCCAAACAAAATGGCTTATAAAATGGCATGACTTGTGGGCGAAAATGGTAATCACTTGCAAGTATTCTTTCGATTACAAGTGATATATACTTTTTTTGTCCATTTAACAACCCTAAGCACGCTTATGCACATCCTTACACAACTCAATCCACCGAGATGGGTTTGCACTTAAAAATCGTAAAACAACTCGACACAGCCTGGCGAATAGGAACGGCGAGTGTCATAAAATGTGCCCCGATAGTTTCGGAAAAAAGCTGTGCTTCAAGACATTAACACCCGATTGCGAAATGTCACCTTCTGGCTGACTGGAAACTGGCCGCTAGCTAAAATGCCACTTAAACACACCACTATTGCTTTGTTCGATTTTAGTGTCATTGGGACACGCGTACTCACGTATCAGTTGCATGAAGCGAAATATTATTGAACGATTGACGAAAACGGTTTACGAGCATATTGAAATGTTTGGAATTGACGTGACAACGGTACTAAATTTCATTGGTGTTATTAGTTGTGCATAAAACAAACGCAATTCGACATGTTGTTTACACATGGCTCGCAGTTTACATGGCAATAAAGAAATCGGGTGGTTTTTTTTTAAACAAAAAAAAGTATTAAATATCCTTAACACATCAAGTTCCTATAAACATGGCGGTTAAACGACTTTACTCGTCCCCGATTGTTGCACCATCGTCGGAATATTTTGCTACGCTCACCGAATGTACTGTACCGCAATAAGATTTAGAGTAAATCGAACCCCACTAACGAGCGGCACACGAGGTCGTCAAGTGTAAAGAAACAGAACGCCTAGCCTCATTTTTAAAACCCAACCGTCTGCACAATTCCATAACACACCCCCCCGCCAAAGCCTCTCGTTCATACCGACCTGATCGTAGTTCATTAATAAGAAGAAGAAGAAGAAAACGGCCGCAACTTCCACACCGTACCTGAGCAAACGTCACCCCTACAGCAACATAATCCGACGACTAACGTGCTCATTCCCCGGGATTCAGTCACCCCCATCCATGTCTCCACCGTGTTGGCTCCATGTTTAAGGGGGAATGACTGAAGCTTTAGGAACTGGTTCTTCAATGTCTCCACATCTCAGCCCGCTGCCACCAGCCATCGAACGGGTTTCCTTTTTATGAATGAAATTATCTCTACACAGCACGCAGACTCCACTGCATGGTCGACCCCAAAACCGGGGGACCTCCTCCGGGTAGTGTACGTATGGCGTTGGGGAGGGGGAGAGGGGAGGATTAAAAAATGAAAAAATCACTCACACACGCATACGTGAGCGATACACGGTGCAATGCAATCAAAAATTGAAGTATTGTGAGCCTTCGGATGGGTTGACGCGTTTTTTTGTTGTTGCCATAAAAATCCAATAATCGTTATGACGTGATGTGTTAAATGGAAATCGGAAAAAACTAAGACATTTCTTACTGCTAAAAATGCAAAAGTATATCAATGGATGCATGTGGCTTTGGAAATGGTGTCATATGCAATCGAAAACAACTGCTGCAACAACTCGCTTTTGTATGAATTTTAAACCATTTTTTTAATTACTTTCTAAAGAATTCTAATGAATCATTATTTAAACACTTATCTTGTTAAAGCAAATCCCCAAAAATGTGAAGCCCAACATTAACCAGATTAAATTAAATAGATCACAACCCACTGATCATGTCCATTACTAGGCAACTCACAAGGTAAAGCTTAGCTGTAGTTTTGCTATTCTTACTAACTAATCCTACAACGTCCTATTTTCAATTCATTCATAAAAGTCTCTAAGTTCTGGTACACAACGTACCACAAACTACGCAGCTCGTTTCAGAAACCCGCCAGTGAACACAGCCACACAGCTACAGACACGCATACATTCGAGCAGAGTACTTTAGTCATCGCTGTCACCCCAAACGCTGGCAGATGGGAAGGCTAGCGAAGCAGCACGGCCTCAACCTCTAGCAGAGTGAGCGAAAATTTCATTCATAAATCCGAAACCTCACCAACGCTCCGAGGCGGAGACAGGCAAAACAACCGGCAACCATACGTGACATCAAGGACTGGCTGAAGTGCTAGAGGCCGGCGGACGGCGGTGCACACAGCGCGTACACGTTCGCGTAGGCGAATGGGGATATATCTTTAATTTTTTCTGCCTTTACTCTACCACCACCAACCAGCAAACCGCGCACATCGCAGCCACCGATCTGTGGTTCCGATCTACAACGAAACGAACCCCCCCGAACGAAGTTTGTGCTGAAGCATAATGCACACAAACACACACGGTGCCGTACCGTGAACATAGGGCACATCGGGAAGGTGCGAGCGGTCATGATCGGGGTTGCATCGTATGAAATAAAATTACGGTGGCCATGTTGTTGTCTAGCAAACAGGACGGCGGTGAAATCGTACGACCGGAAGAATCGAATCGCGCAGTGCAATTCGCCCGTCTGGAAGGATAGTGGATGGTGGTACACTCATGAGTATGAGCATGTTAATTGAGCCTCGCAATGGAAAACATAAATCCGCACGACATCCCCGCGTACGGTACGATATATGCGCCCGGGAACGACGCTTGTTCCGTTATGGTGTACGTTGGAATACTTTTTTTTCGATTTCACGTGAAGAAGATGAGACATTGGACAAGGAGAAATTAAATCGATACAACGCTTTTTCGTTCGTTCGTGCCTTTATCGATCAAACTAGCTGGTTGGCGCTTTAAGCTTCTTAATTCAAGATGATAAAAAAGGTAAAACGGACCATATTTTGAATTGTATTGTTATTTAATAATTCACGAAAGTTAAACCCGCTTAGACTTAATTATTTGAGCATTATGAAATAAAGCGCTTCCGTAATTAATAGTCTTTCTTCTTCTTCTATATTAATAGGCTTTCTTCTTCTTAAGTGGGTCTACAGCCTCAAGCCAGTTCTAGCTACCGTGATTCAAGTCACCCTAGTACCCACAACAGGACAGTCAGTCCTGGGCCGTAGAGGACAACGGCCCGAATGGGATTCGAACCTCGATCCTGCCAAAGACAGATTCCGCTATTTTCTCGCCCACCAAGCCCATCATTACTTACTTTTATTAGATATTATAATACTTAAAAATAAATAACTCCAGAACCCCATTTTGCGACAATTCTAATTCAAAAACTATAAATATGTTTCAAAAAAGAAATACTAAAAACAAAAATAAAATTTATTCATTCTAAATAAATATAATTGCTCTGATCTCTCTTCAAATGTCGAACAAGCAAATATAATTCAAATAAAACTTACGGCATAAGAACATCGAATGAGATAGGTTATAAATAATGAGAGTACGTTAGCAAATGTCAACAGTAATAAAAAAAAGACAAGTTTCAGGATTTTTCTTGATTTGTGCCCACAGGTTAACAGTGATGATGTTATGAACAAAAACATTAGTACGCTTCCCTTGCATAAGTAAATATTGTGAATATTGTATTAAGGTTTAGAAAGAATTTCAAAATCAATTAAATTAATGTACACGAGTTTTTCAGAGTTGGAGCGGTTCGGTGGCCGAGGAGACCGAGGCGCCGGTCTCCGAACGGACAGGACCGAGGTTCGAATCCCATTCGGGCCGTTCCCCCGTACGCAGAACTGACTATCCTGTTGCGGGTACATTCAAATCACGGAATCCGGAAATGGCAGGCCAAGACCACTCGAGGTTGTAGAGCCAGAGAAGAAGAAGAAGTTTTTCAAAAATAAATAACCACTTCTACTACCACTAATGCACATCCTTAAAATCTCCCATTGTTCTTAAAGAAATGCGTGTTTGTACTCAATGTCTTAAATTCTCTAACACTTCTTTCAGTAAACTTTAGTGGTAGGTAAACTTATGAGACCTTTCTTAAAGGCACAAAAAATTTAAAAAATTTACATGTTTTGCTGTTCGGAGGGTACACATGCAAATTTGGTACTTTAATGAAAATTCCACTATTTTTAAGTGGAATTTCAACGCTTATTATAATATACCATTAAAACTAATACTTCATACATTTTTCTACAAGAATTCTTAACTTTAATTGATATAAAAAAAATTGTGATAACTTACAGGAGATATGACAGATCTTAAATACCCAGTTATTTGCCATGTGCTATAGCTAATGCTCGTCTAACAACTTTCTAAGATCTTCTCTGAATCTCAGTAGCTGAGATTTAGACATTGAGCTAGTTCTGCTCTTCCAACCTCTTCTGTTCTTGAGACTCTTTAGCTTGATCCATCCCGTAACTAATACTTATTAAACTCGTCCTAGCTTGCATACAATCTCTTTCAAATCATTTCTTGAAAAATGCCTCCTAGAGATGTTTCGAGTTTCGTCATAAAATTATAA
Organism: Anopheles culicifacies; assembly: GCA_000473375.1. Taxonomy (NCBI): domain Eukaryota; kingdom Metazoa; phylum Arthropoda; class Insecta; order Diptera; family Culicidae; genus Anopheles; species Anopheles culicifacies. The sequence continues at coordinate 16,886 of AXCM01004074.1, read as the reverse complement.
AATCGTTTATTTCAGCCTGTTATAAGTCATGCAAGGATTTCTTCAACCGAAACACATTATTTGTAAACGTACACGTTTTATAGATACTGCGAACAAACATCGATAAACACTGTTCGCCTAGTCGATTGTCTCTTGATACATCAATAAGCTGACACTTTAGTCATTACTTTCCCTCTGCTCTTCCTCTCCCTTTTCCCTCGCTTTTTCGCTCCAGCGTCCCTTTAGATTGATACACCTTTCGATTAGCGCATCCTGCGTCGATGCTCCACACAAGAAACCCGGGCCAGTGCGAGATGAACTATACGCTGAGGATAATGACAATCATTACCGTCCGTTACCGATCGGTCGTTCGGCACTTTTGCTCCCCTTTTGCGCTTTAATGATAAGTCGGACAGTAACAACCTCCCCGTACCACTGGCCACTGCTCCTCGGGGTAGCGTTATCAAACCAAACCGGGTTGAAGTTCCCTACGCTGGACGAAACGAGCAGAAAGCCACCCCGCTTCGGGTCGGACCCACAACCGAGCAGCGTTGACTAAATTACATACCTCGTTGCATAATGAACGGGCTGTGATCAAACGAATTACCCGGCACCTTCTCCCTTCTCTCGCCTCTAGTGCGTATCGCATTTTCCCCCGGGCCCCCGGAGGCCACACAAACAAATGATACGATATTATTATGCACCGACCGATCGGAGAAAATTCATTATAATTTTCCGCTTAAATAACGCTTACAAAAATGTGACTGCACACAACCGGCGGCCATTTCATTAGGTCCCGGTGAAATGAATACTATCCACCCGTTCCGGCACGGTTGGGGACCATCTTGTTTGCATTGGATGGCGCCAGCGCAAAATGATTTCGCTCGAGAACACGGGAGTCTGCAGGTTCTATAATCACTTGCCGTTTTGATACATTTCAGAAAGAGTTGCCTTTTAATCGTCGAGTCGTTCTTGGAACTATAGTTTAATGTCTTCATTAAATCGGATGCATGCTTTCCCTTTGTGACCTTTTGCCTCTTGGACGACCACCAACGGATTTGGATGAAGAAATAGAATTAAGTTATTAAACGATCATTCGCTGGATCATTCGAAGGCAATTCTACAAATATCTGTGTAGTTGAGATAATGTTTTAATAACATGCCTCTCAGTGCAAAACATAAACCAAAAGAAAATGCAACAAATCATATTTTTCTTCTCTCCCTGTGGAATTGTCGTCAGCTTTGTCGCTGCACTTACAATCGCTTTGCTTTAATCATGTTACGAATGCGGCAACGACGTTGCACCCTCAACAACCTTACAAGAACGGCTGGCAAGACATTCGTAGCCAAATGTCAACGTATGCAAAACCCCACGGTCAATCCATTTGCCAGTCCATCACGCAATGATCGCAACGCCATGAATGAAACGAACCCCTTTGCGTCGGTACAAATCTCGCCACAGAATCAAGCAAAACACAGGCCGCATGTGCCGCTACGTTCAGCACACAACAGGACGTACCTGCGTCAAGTACCGAATAATTTTGCCACTCGAAAGAAAGGAGAAAGGGGGTAAACACGGGCATCCGAAGCCCCAAAGCCTAAACCAGTGCCCATCGGTTAAGAAAACATCCCATCCTGTTGCTTGCCGTTGAACTGCCGCAAAACTCTTTCGTTTGCGTGTTACAAACATTCAAACATTCAACGAGGTACTCGAGTGGAACAGCGCTATAGTACTTCAAAGGCTCTGTCTGACGGTGGGCAAGGAAAGAAGGGTGGTGTGGGAGGTGGAGAAGAGGCAACATGTAGAGAGCATGATTTTCCTGTTTCATACAGCAACTCCGGTGCTGGTCATCTACAAAAAAAACAAAAAAAAACGCTTGACGTAGGGGTCGTCAGCGCTTAAGCAGCATCAAGCATGGAGCAGCTGAAGAGGATCGGTCCTCGTTTATAGGATAGCCGTGCTAATTACGCATCAGTCTTGCGCTTACTCATCCGGTAGCAGCTATCGGTTGATCAGATTGACAAATGGATGTGCCCTGTGTGTGTGGCTCTTGCGCTTATCAGTCGCTACCAAATCACGCTGTAAAGCCGGTAATGCTTTGAGAGTTGGGCCGGAAGATTTGTGCATTCCTTGTTAATGGGTGCCAGGCGCCAATGGTAAAATTAAACTGGATGAACATATAGCCTCGAGCAAGTGAATGGACATTGCTGTTTTATGACGTCGCGAAACTTTAAAGCGCACACTGTTTTACGACTATGATCAGGTTGTGAAGTTGTGAAGGTCATGACTGTAAGCAAATTTGGCAACGCGAATGAATCATCCTGTGGCGCAAACAATATTTTTTATTGTGATGTTAGAGATCTGGCTCACAAATTACTAGGAGAAGTGCCACAATAAAGAAAAATTGGATCTGAATGTAGTATTATTTACAGATCTCAAATCATTTTACACTCAATGTAAGAGATAAAAGTCTAAAAATAACGTCAAAAATCCTATTCATTCATACAATTAACTTCAATTTTAGTGTACGGCTTCATCTTGATTAACACATTCTAGATGATAATAAAGAGCGATAATTTAAAAACTAATATTTTACCACATACATCCACTCCAAACTTCCGCTTTCGTTAACAATGCTCTCCATCAGCATTAAAGCATGCGGTTAAAGGAGCATCCATTTATTACGTAACGCTGGCTTGGGAACAAGCGTTACGATTTGTTACATCCAAATGCTTTTAAAACACACCATTTCTTTCGTATATTTTCAAAAAGGAACTAGTTATTGAGAATGTTTCATATAAGGTCCCTACCGCCTTGAAAGATCGTCCTGTTTCCTCTAGCAATTAACGTCCTTTTTCAACTCCGTTCCTAAGATTTGTTTTGCTCTTGTATCACGGCCTGGCCGTATTAGACTTTATTTATCACGTAGCAGGTTAGCCATTCCATGCTACGGGAGGACGGTCCGAATGGGATTTGAACCCCGGCGTGGCATCGATGCACTCTCCCACCGGGCAGCCTCTCCGTTGCTAAGAAAATACATTTGTAAAATTCTGTAGACAAACAAATAATGGAAAATAATAATTTAATTATTTCGGTAATTATAGTTAAGCATCAAATTTACCAAAACCTCTGTGAAGTAAGTAAGATAGTTGCAAATAATCATGCGCTACAGTCAGCTCTACAAAGGAGCGAGGACTTCATGAATTTTTGTGACGTTCTTACGTCTGCAGAAAACCCAGAGCGTCCAGGAGAAACCTTTTTCTGGTATCTCAGCAGTAGAAGTGTAGCAGAAAGTAAGGTTGAACACGTCATTGGGGAATCGGTGTATCCGTTAAAACTTATAATAAACATCATTACAAGAATAGCTTAGATACGAGTAAAAGCGTGTTGATAAGTTCTTCAAGTTCCTCTTTTTTTGGGAATATTCTTATTTATGAGTAATTATAGTTTGCCTAAAATCTAGCGTTTGAACACCCAATGAAAATGTATATATTTTTTGTATAAAAAATTGTAACAATTGTTCACATTGAAGAGTTACCAAATATGTGGAATATATCAACAGACAAGTGGATAATGCTGCTATGTAGTCGTACAAATGGAATAAATATATAATAAATATATTAAGTAATATTTACTCTTCAAAGAAGAATTGACAGCTGTCATTTGCCCGGTGTTGAAAGCATTATTGATCAAGGGATTTTAGTTATCAAACAGTTATTAAACTTAACAGTGAAAACTTCATTCAAATTTTAAATTATAGCCTTGGGAGGAAGTGTGCCTGCTGCGACCCAAAAGGCTAGGAAATAGGCAAGAATCCTTATATTTCAACGTTACGTAATAAATGGATGTTCCCTAAGCTGCTACGTTCTTAACACGACGCATAAAAAAAGCTCACACCCAACATTTCGCTTGTCTGTATTGAAAACGCTCAATAAAACCACGAAATATCATCATTTCAAGCAATGAATTTTTGCGATAAGAAATCAAATTATCGATACCGCAAACAGCGAACAGCTTTTTCCACAAAACACTATCACTGTGGCGTTCCTCCCCATTTGCGCTAATCATCAATTACGTCAAATCGTTTGACACAAAATCGGACCAATGCCGTTCACCGATTCCGCCGATTCTTGACTTTCAGGACAGGAGTTCTTCCCCAAACGCATGGTGCCGAAAGGTGCATTCCATTATTATTGCATTACTTTCGCACCTTCTCGTAACACAGCAAAAGGGTGGATGGATAATCCGCGAGCGAAAGCTGGCATGTGGCATGCAAACAACTGCCGAGCACGTGCTTCAGATGGAAAATGACTTCATTGCGAGCGCTCACGCAATTACTGTCACTCGCTGGAGGACGACGGTGTCTGCCGGCGGTGGCTTCACGCGCCCGATACGCGGTAGGCATTGTGTGCTGGGAAGGATTACCTGCCACGACCGAACCTGTCACCCGAAGCCTGGGCCCGCGTAAAATGCTGCCATTTTCTGCTGCTGCCTCTCCCCGGGATGGGAAGTGAACGTTCGATTGGGCTAAGATTTAATGGCATTGTTTGAACATGCGCCCGATTGCACCGACGCACCGAATGGTTGACCATTTCCAATCGAAATCTTATCTACCCTGTCCAGGGTTTTATGCGACAACTCGCTGACAACCGCCCCGTGACCGAGTGCGTCTGGGTCTTGGGGCATTCTACAACAACGGCTCTGAAGAAAAAACCGAGCGCCGATCAAAATAAAAGAAAAATGCTTGTGTGACTAGCACGAAAATAATGTTGACATCGGTTATTGCGAGTTAACCGTGGCCAAATCAGCCCACCACACCTTTGGGACACCTTTGGAGATCTTTTTGTTTTTTTCCCCCTTTCTGCAACCGAGATATCTGATGAACACATTGAGGTGCACGTAGTTGTGCGATAAAGACCAGAAGGGTGACGACAACATCATGTTGGCCGGTGGTACAGTTTCTTTCCTTACTGCCGCTGGCACACGAGGCTGGAACTCTCGCAGGATAGACAGTAAAGACAAAATGAACAACCACCAAGGCCCACACAAAAATGCAAAACTATCATCTTCAGTTTGTCGATCGAGTGACTTTGGAGAAATTCGCAACAACCGGACGAAGGGATTCTGTAACGCTGTAGCAAGGAACACGTGTACGGATGTCGTTTGGTCCTGGTCGCAGGTAAGCGTCGCGCTCTACTTCCAGCTAAATTATGCACCAGCTGCTCATATAAATTGAACCTAGCGAGATATTATATTTACTTCAGGTCGAAATCGCTATCTTGTGTTACCATTTCTTTCGCCAGCGGTAGTAAATTAAAAACCACCGAAACCTCAGGGCTTCGGGGGGAAACTGATCACAATCCGCTTACAATTCTTTACTCCCCGGCAAACTCTTGAGGAGTGGAGTGGACGAACGATATTTACAGCCGATAGGAGCTGGTCGATGGGTGCCTAAACGCCGAATCCGATCGACGCAACCGGACCGCAGAGGGCTGCCTCGGGATAGATTGTGCTGATCCAGCCATCCAAATTGAAGTACTCCCGGGTGCTCGGTGTCGGTGGATAGATCGTACCGTAAACCTGTTCGTACAGATAGAATCCGTAGCGTGTCGGCTGCCCATCATCATCATCATCAGCGGAACGTGGCACGGGCGATAGATAATCTGCATTTTTGCGCAAAAAGGGGAAAACAAGTACCACCATTAGCAGCGTATGGCAGGGCGGTTTTTCTTTCGTATCAATCGGAAAATTGCAACAATGTATTCAATTGCATGCTCGTGCTTGTCAGACAGTGCATCAAGTGTATCGCAAGATGACACGAATGCTTACCCACGATTGTGTCACCATCGATGTATCTCATGCCATTTGCGAGGGATGATTCCTGAAAAAGAATTATTAAAATGTACTACAACATACACATTCGATCTATGTTCTTATTGTTCTCTCGTTCAGCTATTACTACAAGGGAACTATAAAAATGTAATAATATATTTCATAAGCCTACAAATAATAAGTTAAGATCACTTGTCTCTAATAGCAGTGTACTGAACATCAAATGATCCTAATATAAAAGAACACATATCTAACTGGTACTCGAGAGATGAATTTTAAGTTTGTGTTCGCATCCAAAATCAATCCCTTTTGTACACAGTATATATCTTCTGTAACTGCGATTTATAAGTAAAATGGTGGAGATCATGGACGCTATGGACGCAGATTTCGTTTTATCTTCTGCAAAATCATGTGGCTTACTTCGTGTAATCGGGAAATATAAGAAATACCTTCCCAATCACCCAACACAAGCGATGATGCGAGAATTCGATTCACTGCACAAGCAGCAAGCATGTATGCAAAAGGTAGCTTAAAAAAATACATCACAATTGCATACATTTAGGCGCGATCTCGTTTTAGTACTAGCACACAGTGAGTTAAACGCATGCTGTTCACACTGAAAGGGTGTTTTATTTATCGGATTTTGAGTTAGTTATTTTTTAACTAAATTTAATACGATTTCCTGTTTTTAAAATATTTAATTATTTCATATTTTGTACAACTCCTTTATATCTTTTTTTGTTTTCGAGTGATGCAGGCGATATTCAACTTATTCGCTGGATAGATAGACCATTTTGTACGGATTCTCGACAATCAACGATTTTTTTTTGTTTATTTGCTTATCGTGGGTTTTATTATGAATTACTCAAAAACTAAAGCAGACTGCTAAAATGGTTTCTTAAGTATATAACCAAGAATTAGCCAAATAAAAATGGATATAATTTTATTATTTTTAAATGCGATTCAAACAGAATCAAAATACAAATCATTTTGGCTTTAGAACACAACTATTGTACTGTAATTATTTATTGTAAAAGCTTGACACAGGGGAAGTATGCAACAAAATTAATAAAAGTAGCTATCAAACATATAAATTGTCTAAAAGTATTTTTTTCCCGTAGAAAAAATCATACAATAGAATTTGATTAAATACCAAACGTTTCAAATTCTAGCTTGTTTTGCTTAGAAGAACTAACAGAAAATAATAACTAATATTCCTTAACCCAAATTCCAAATAAGTAACATGTAAATGTGTCAGTTATTCAAATATTTATTTTATATTTTTATTTGACAAAAAAAACCAAAACAAAACAACCCTACTTCCCGTTTCCATTTGGGACAGTCATAAATACTTAAACGAATGTTTTACACAGTACAATAATATCTCGATCACTTGAAATTTCCTTCCCCATATTGATGCGATAAAGTCACCCCGTTCAATTCCATTCAAAGCAAATATTTACATTTGTCACGTAGTGCGCGAGGTTCTTGCGCTCGGGTAAAAGCTTACGCTATGCGTGTAGTATCATCGATATGCCGTCAAAACAGAGCTCCGTGTCAAAGTGTCATGGAAGCCGCCCATCCCTCCCCTCCCTACGCCCTGCCGGTTTCATTAGGACCGGAAGTTGCCACGAGCAATGTTGAGGCCACGGGCTCGCTGACGCCAGCAAATGACGACAATCGCCAACAGTCAAGTGCCCAACTGAAGTGGTTGTGCAGAAAACAAATGCTTTGAAAATAATAAGTTCCTTGAACAAGCCAACCGACCCATCCTCGTAAAACAACACTACCACAGGCAGAATGTACGTCAACACGACGTCGCTTACAGCTAGCGTCGGATGGAACGTTTGGTGTGCCATTTTTTGGCCCTAATGCCAGCGTATGTAGCACATGAACTAAACTGAAAACGTTCCAGTTCCTTACCATTAACCTGGCCTTACCGCACAGATCACAACAATATATCGTGTATGATCGAGTACTATAATTACCCGCGATCTGGTGCTGTGAAGCTGTGTGTAATGATTTTTGTTTCTCTTCTTCACCATCTTCGTCCACCAATGTAAGGCAGGCTTTGCGGGCTGAACTTGAATTCATCTCATAATTCCTTTTACAAAATTTCCATCGATGAATTCAATGCTTGGCCACCAAAAACGTACGGTGTGTTCAAGTTGAAGGTCACCCCGAAGATCAATCGATGAATATACATTGCTAGCATTCAACTACTTTCGCTCGCTGATGTATGCTTCCATCGGTGAAAATTATGTTTCCATCTAAGCTTCGTGGTCATGTTTGGCGTTCACTGTTTTACGTTCGACAAGCATACGACTGCAAAGGAGTGCGAGTGTTTTTGTGTAACTATTTGTTGTCGTGTGGTCCACGCCATTGTTTGGACAGTGTGGCCACTTGATTGTTAACAATTTGCGCCGTACGCCCATTTGCGGTGATGACGCGATCAATAACGCGTGAGAAAATCCATAAAAAGAACTTGTCAACCTGGTATGTTGTTTTTTGTTTTCTTCTTAAGAATATGAGAATGTGATAAATTGTCTATTTTCAAGAATAAAACATTTAGCTAGACGTAGTGCAAGATAGATATCGAATGGTGTTATAATACGTTACAAGAGCTACTAATTAGCACTATCAAACTTACGTATACCATTAGCGTGATCAAAGAGACTGCGCTCATCTTATGCATAATCTATTCGGTTAGTGTTGAATAACTATTTCATCACTTTGTATGCTTTACTTATCTGTTGTAGTTGTTTTGTTTCCTTTTGTTTTTGATGCATGCAAAAGATCCAAGCTGACATATTGCACAGTGTACAGTGTGTATCATAAGTATATGGAAAATCAATTTTGTTTAACAAACTTCAAGTTGTCAAGAGAAAAATTTAAAACATTGCTTGTATAATAAGCTAATTTTGTATGTTTTTCCATATTTTTTTTTCCAAGAGTTTCTTCAAATAAAAATGTACTTAACAATCATTTCAAACGACTACCAAGTTGCTTACATAATTTTTAATAAAAACATACTTTTTTAAGCTTTCATTTATGTCAAATTAACGGTTATTAAGGGTTTCAAGGGTCATCTATAGCATTATCTTATTATCTATAGCATTATCACAAACGTTTTTTCAAACTTTGTATTTTAATAAATTTTCAATTGTTCATGAAAGTATTTTTGTTTCTTATCCTTGTTTTTAAAATTCACAGAAAACTGTTATTTATAATTGTATGGAAGTAGGAACAAATTAATAGATGTTGATTAAGTTCGTTCACTGTGTCAAAAGGAATTCAAAAGAGTTATGTTAATTTAAAAAGATGTTTTTTTTAGCGCTTTACTTCCTTTAATGTCACTGTCGTACTCGTAGTTGCCGAAGTAAATGATCCTTGTGTTTTCATTTAAAAAATTACTGACAGTAAATACAATTAATTTAATTGGCGTTTTTAAATTAATATCGTTAATAAAAAGGATATTTCAACTTAAAAATCAATTATAATATTCAAGAGTTATTTAAATATAAAAAACCAATTAAATTTTATAATAAAACAAGTAAGAATGGATAGAATAATGTTTAAAACAACGTTAACCTCTGTTAGTTTGCAAATAAATAAAAACCAAAATTGAGAACCCATAAAGTTATGATACACCCTGTACAGAAACTGCATAGATTGTTTCCCAAATAAAGCCATTTAAACCATTCATAACCGTGCCGTAATCAAGCGTGTATGCACAAAAACAAAACAAGGAAAGCAACAAAACCCAAAACACCCATAAAGGTTGGCTGATAACTAAATGCTTCGGCAAATGTTTGCCCTGCGCAATGCTGGACAATAATACAGCGGCCGTGCAGCATAATGGCTGACCGTCCCCCTCCATCAACAACCGCGCCGGGCGGCCGGACACAGCGCAGAATTACACAAGCGAGATGGATGGATAGTTTCCAGTTTTAATGATGTTTTCGGTACGATGCACTTAACACATTGTCTCCCGGCGTACGTGTGGACAGCCGGCCAATGACATCGTGTCCAGTGTCCGGGTGTGATCTGGCACCCGATAAACAGTAGCAACCCCATTGCCGGGAAAGTTTCGGTTGCTCATTAACGATCGTGATCGTGGCCGGAGCATGATTGAGTGCCGAAAAAAGATGGGCCCTTTCAGCGAAATGGGACTCTTTCATTACTTTAAACTAACGATTTGCCGCAAAAGCGTTTGATCACTGTTTGATTTGCGCAACTGTGTCATGGTCGCGATAGAAGAGTGAGTAGAAGGAACCCTTTCGTTTCCACTAGAAACCACAAAGCCGGAACTGTTCCTTTTTTTCTATTTCAACGACGCCACCAGTGACGCAAATTTACTTTTATCACATTTTTTGTTTTTTGGTTAAGTAAACAAAACGTTACTCACGGGAATATTAACGACGAGCCACTGGAGTGAGAATGATCTTTCCGAGAAATCACTATCGGAAGGATGAATGTGTTCCTCCACAAACACCAGCGTATAAAGATGATCTGGTTCAGTGTAGTCGTAGTATACGATCGGCGGTACATCGAATGCTTCGGGACCGATTGTTTCGCCACAGTTCTGTCTTGATAGCACCCACCCGGACCGTTCCACTAGAAGAAGGAGTGGGTTGAAGGCACAGGAGCTAACCCTGTCGGCGGTGATCGACGACGTACAGATGGCCCGTACCATCGGTACGCTAGGTAAGGTCAGTGCGACGAACAAAACAAACACCACGCAACGCACCATGATCGATTCGGGCGGAAGTTTAATGGACAAGGCAGCGAACGGTGCAGCCAGTTATAAAGGGTTTCTAACGTGCGTAATGGGCCCTCAAACGTTGCATTCGTGTCAATAATGATATGTGGCTATTTTTCAATTTCCTCATAATCTTTTATAAGCGTACGTATGTTTTCGATTGCTTCCGTTAGATCTTGCTCTTCGAGACCTAGAGAAAAAATGAATTTAATTTCAATTGCTTTTGTTTTTTTTTTGCACGAAAACTCTACTACCTTCGTTAAGATAATGATAGAAAAACGCCTTCCGATCGTACATGCGCTGATACTTCTCGGCCACCCTCGTCCAGGCCGATTTGATGGCAGTATTGTTCGACAGCATGCAACAAGCCAAATCGGACCGTGCCAAATCGGCACCCGGTACAGCGATCGGCGCTTGAAAGTTAATGCCAATCTTAAACCCGGTCGGACACCAGTCAACAAACTGCACCGAACGGTTCGTGCGCATCTCCTGCAAGGCGCGATTAATTTCAATCGGTGCAATGTTCCCCCTGTACAGCAAACAGCAGGACATATACTTCCCCGTACGCGGGTCACATTTAACCAGCTGGCTCGAAGGTTCGAAGCATTCGTACGTCAGCTGCGACGTCGTTGGTTGCTCATGCCGTGCCATACTACCCGGTACGAGCGGTGCGTACGTCACCAGCGGATAGTGTATCCGCGGAAACGGCACCAAGTTGGTCTGGAACTCGAGCAGATCGACATTGATCGCGCCGGAAAATCGTAACGATGCCGTTATGCACGACACCGCCTGCGCTACCAAACGGTTCAGGTTGGTGTAGGTCGGCTCGCGCACATTCAAGTTCCGATCGCACACATCGTACAGTGCCTCGTTGTCTAGCACGAACGTACAATCGCTATGCTCCATTGCGACATGCGAGGCCAGTATCGCATTGTACGGTTCCACGATGACGGGCGATACCTTTGGCGATGGGAAGATATCAAACTCGATGCGGGACGTTTTTCCAAAATCCTCCCCCAACCGCTCGAGCATTAGCGTCCCCAAACCAGCACCCGTTCCACCACCGACACTGTGAAACATCATAAAACCCTGCAGCGATGAGCAGTGCTCGCACAGCTTCCTTATCCGATCCATCGCCGGCTCAATCATCGTCTGCCCCAGACGGTAATGTCCACGGCCAAAATTACTCGCCGCATCTTCACAACCCGTCAGCAGCGAGTTGGGATGAAACAGCTCCCGGTACGTGCCGAGACGGATCTCATCCACTACGGACGGTTCCAGATCGACCAGCAGTACGCGGGGTACGCACTGACCCGTCCGATCACAGCTGAAGAACGCACTGCAGTCCTCGTAAATGGAACAGTCACAAAACATCCCGTCCGGATAGATGCCATGCTCGAGACAGTACAGCTCCCAGCAGGCGCTTGCCATCTGTACGCCCGCCTGTCCCAGATGTAGCTGAATAATTTCACGCTGCAAGAAAATCAACCGCATCTTCATTAGTACATTTAGCTATGAAACTCCTTACTGCTTACATTTTTAGCCATTTTACACTATTTCTTTCTCGCAATTCAGTTCCACCGAGTTTACGTTTGTTGTACTTTTTTTTTTTGTAAGTGACTGTTTGCACTAAAAAATTTGGATAACCGGTTACCACCTGCACGCCGAAAAGCCAAACAATATACGTCACACTGTCGGTGTCGTCGTTGGTTGTCCCAGTCTCGTCATCGCTTACATCGCGTTGCCGTGGTGCTGGGTCAATGTCTACTCGAACCAGTGCGGGCATCTATTTTCATAGATGCGATAAAAAAAAAATATTGATGCTCAACAAATCTGCTGCGAAGAAACAGGTTACAAGAGCGAGAGAGTGAAAGAAACAGGAAAAAAGAAAGAGACAAATAAAAGAATAATAGTCATATGCGTAAGTACAGCGCGGGTTCATCGCTTATGTTTGCTCCGCAAGCATTGAAGTCTTTTATGTTTTCTGGCCATGCATTATTTGAAGACGACTTCAAATAATAATTTTGAACGACTGGAAATCCACCCAACAAAAAAAAACAAACCGGCTAACAAATTGTTCGCTACATAATGCTAGAACCTGTTCTGAACGCAATTCCAGTACAATAAGTGCTTCGGTATTTGGGCTTCTTTTTAACGATCGCACGTTTCCGCCGATAACAATGATAGTCAATGAGCAACGGTTTAACAAAGGGTTTGCTTCAAGGGCATGAAATCGTGTACAATAACTTTATTTTTTGTACAAACCAAGAAGATCCATTAAATGGTTTATCCATGTTACGTTTGTAGTAACAGTTGTCGATAACTTGCTTTACTAATAATTTTCTAAAAAATATGAAGGAGAACTAGTCTGAACGCCACCTGTGCCGTACGCAACACAATGCGTGTGGATATTTATAGCGCGTGGCCATAAAATGTTTCTTCCTATTCACTCCATACTGTTCTACATATTTATAACAAAATTATTTTTAGCTCTCTCTCTCTAGATATGAAACCAGTTTCAAATGGTTGCGAACACAAATGTGCCCAACTGTTACTATCCTGCAGAGCAGGAGCACACTTTCGCACAAATCCAAATCAGTTGCAGATATACTAATGTTGTCTTATGTTTATGCCTCAAGGTCATACAGTCCGTAGTCGATTGATTTGCGAATCGAATGAAATGAGTCGTGACTTCGATGCCAGTGTTGCCGCAAGGAAACAATAGCTTACATTAGCCATCATAATTAACTTCTCCGTTGGCTGCTCGCGGTAGCGTTAGTAGAGCCATAGTTTTAACATTACAAGCCCCTAAATCCATCAATCACTTTTCATTAAATTTGGTGGTCGAGCACAACACAACACCGAGAGCGTCCCTTCGGTGGAAATGTTACATCACACCGGGCGCGTAAACCTGTCTGGCGTGCGATAGAAAGGTCGAAAATCCAAAATACCACCATTTCCATCGAACTTACGCGCTAACTCACAGCGCAAAGAGCTAAAGCTCAACTGTACGATATTTCACCAATACTTCCAGGCGGGCATGACAGATGACCTAATAGTGAAAAATTTGCACCTGAGCATTATCTGTGTGACAATGCGATGCGTAAATATGTTTCACCATCCCGTGTACTTTGCGGCACGAAACAAAACCTCCCCAAAAATGTTGCTTCCTAGTCCATAAAGCATCTTTAACCGGCAACTTTTACTCAAGCAAACGGCCTAAAGTTGCTGTAGCAAATTGTAACCCCCATTGCGGGCTGTGATGCTTACAATGGCAAACATGGCGGGCACAAACATCCTAACAGACAGCGTCCACCGATCCTTTGCTCTCCACGGGGGCTTCATGTGATGCCGCTGCGTAGATGATGCGCAATCTCGCACACACGGTTGAACTGTAGCGACACTGCGTACCTGGCGTAATCGCTCACTACGCCCCGGCTCGCACTGGACAGCCTTTGGACATCGCACTCACATCGGGCTCGTACGTCATCGTACAATTGCCTCATTACCGCATGCCGCACGCTACAGTGCGATCTTGAAGGTGTGAACTTCATTTTTCTCCCATCTCGACAATTGTGCCCCGATGTCCGGCTTTGCCGGACCGTTACCGTGGTTGGCAGAATTTGGCATCGAAAGAAGGAGGTGGATAGGCGGGATAAACACACGTGCTGGGGTGGATTTTGCGCTCCGTACCTTAATAGATATTCACCATTTCACCAGAATCGTTTGCAGTTCTCGTTGAACCGCGCAACGTGCAACAACCTCCGGGAGTGTCCGTTTTATGTGTTTTTTTCGTGAGTGAGGTCTTGTGTTAAGGATTTAAGCGAACAGCACTAACGTCAGTCCGTGTCCGTCGACGGTTGATGTTGACGATCAACGCAACGACTCAGTACGCGAACGACACCCACCAAGGATGGAGTTCTACGAACCTGCCCCGTTGGCGTTAGGTTACTACGGCAATGGAACACGTGAATGGTTCGTGGAAAGATGGGACGCATTACTAGATACGATCGGTAAGTTTACGGTGTCCCGGAAAAAAAACTCGTCTAATGTGTGCAAGCGTGTGCGAAGTGTGAAATTAAAATGGTGTTCACTGTTCACTTCAGGAGATGACCAGGAAACGCTGTACGTGTGGGTGCTCACATTCTACACTAACGCCATCTACTGGATACTTGGCGGAGTGTTTGTGTTGATGGATCTAACCGAGTGGCCCAAGTTTATGCGCAAATACAAAAACCAGCCCGGCATGAACGAACCACTGGATTGGGAAAAGTTCAAAAAGGTAGCCCAAGTGCCCTAAAAGTGACTTAGACCAACTTCTAATGTGAGGGTGTTATTATATTCTTTTCTTCCCCCATTTTATGATCACTGCGTCTCGGTCGTTTGTGAAGTTGGTGAAAACGTTACTCTTCAACCAAACTGTGGTCGGTATACCGACCGCTTACATTGCGTTCAATCTTAGCAGGAACGGTGTACCGCCCCCAAGGGCACTACCGTCCGCGTTTACGTTCGTGCGTGATTTTGCCGTGTGCATTACGCTGTGGGAGATCACGTTCTACTACAGCCACCGGTTGCTACACTCGCGATTCTTCTACAAGTATGTGCACAAGAAGCATCACGAGTGGACCGCACCGGTGGCCCTGGCCGCTATGTATGCGCATCCGTTCGAGTACGTCATTAGCGATCTGCTGCCCGTGTTTGCCGGTCCAGCCGTTATGAAGTGTCACGTTGCGACTACCGCCGTCTGGTTTGCGTTCGTAATGGTGGATACCGTGCTCGATCACTGCGGGTACCATCTGCCGTTTCTTTCGAGTCCGGAATCACACGACTACCATCATCTCAAGTAAGCATCTACGCACGGTGCCGTGCTGCCACACCATTGCCGGTTCTCGCTATTCACGATCACTCTTCACAGATTCAACCAGTGCTTTGGGCTGTACGGATGGATGGATTGGTTCCACGGTACCGATTCCGAGTTCCGGAAGAAGAAGCAGTTCCAGCGGCATCATCGCATCGTAGGGTTTCAGTCAGCGCGAGAGCTAGTGCCGGACAAGTGAGCGTCCTCACCGAAAGGACGCACCCTATTGTTTGGTTGCTCACCATTGGACTGCATCTTGCGATTGATCGTCACGGCCACGGTCAGGAGGGTTTTGATCGCGTAGGGTGAATATGTATTTGCGTAAGGGTTCTAATTGTTATTGCGTGATAGTCATGTTCCAAAATAGCTATTTTTTTTCTTAGGATTAAGTGCAAGTATATTCCAGTGCAATTTCAACAATGCGAATAAATTCGTCACACCAGCAGGTGTACAGTACAAATTGAATACGAATGCGATGGTTTTATTGAAAATGCACACACCGGTGATTTATTGTTCTTTTCGCCGTTTGATGGATTTTCTCCGAAATTCAACGATCATTAGCATCGCTGGGGCAGTACTGCTTCGGCTGAATGTTGAAACGCAACTTGGAAAGGTGCGTTTGCAAGACCTTCTACCGAATCTATTGCAGATGGTAAGAGTTAAGAGTTGTGGGATGGTATTCTGATGGCATTGGGTCACGAAACAACGTTTGCAAAATACCAAACGACCCGCAATGATGATGAATGATTGGAAAGAAATCACTTTTGACACAGCCATTTTTCTTCGGCGTCCTTTCGTCTGTGTGCTGTTCGTCGAAGATTCGTCTTAATGTATAGAGCTGTAGGTGGGTTTTAGTGTGTATTTTAGTTTTAAAAGTAAAAGGAAAATTAACGCTTTGTTGAAACAAGACTAACATGTTTAAGCATTGTTCATCTTTCAACAGTACTCCTGTGAAAGTTAAACTATTCTTTTATTTTATTAACTTTCATTACTTACTTATAAAAAAATAAATAGTTTTATTTGCTTAAGTATGATACGATAGTATGAGAATGTTGAGCTGTTCATTTTAGTTTTATTGCTGTTTATGACTGGAATCTCGAAACCTTTTAGAGTTAACCCTACCATTATTTGAAACTACCGTGTCTTAGGATCATAAGTACCAGAGAATTGAGATCAGACTTGATTTTTTTATCACATTTAATTTTCTTTACCATAACAGTTGTTTTGAGTACTGTCAATAACCTTCTATTTCAAATCCAACTGTGCATCGTTGAGTTACAGCCTATAACGTAATTGATCGATTTCCTGTTCCGCTCATGTGCTTGCGTGTAGGTTTTTGGAGCATTGGTGTAATGATCGTCAATCAATGGTTTTATTATTTTCACAACTTTACAGTGTTTTTACAGCTTAATTTAAATAAAACTGTTTTTAATGATTGCATTTAGCTGAAATCG
>AXCM01004073.1:0-22053 GCA_000473375.1 Anopheles culicifacies | reverse complement strand
GACAATGAAGATACAAACAAAAAAGCTTACTAACTTACCTGTAAAGATTAGACCTCTGTGGAGTACTGCGCGTGCAGGTTGACGAACAGAATGAAGTACCTGCATTAATGGCCACGCTTATATAGTGCACTTTGGTGGGATAATTTATTTTTAAACCATGGCAACAACATGTGCAAGCTTTGTAGACATCCGGGAAAATGCACAATATTTCAATCTACACTTGAGGGCACAAATATAGATGCACTAATCATACCTGGATCTACAATTCTTTGCACGCCGTGTAATGTGTAAATAGGTTTGAAAATAAAATTTTGAAATCATACAAAATTAATACAAAAAAGACGGTTTGTTAAAACACTACACTTTTATCAAATTTGATGAAAATTTAGTATAAATCATAATAAAAGCTACTTATTGGAAAGACACTTACGTGCACAATAGGTAGACCAAGCGTGTCATTGCTAATACGCATGATGCCATCTGAAGCCACTGATTATGCAGCGCGACTGGCGACGTAGTTTACTTGTCAGACACTATTAATGCACTCTAGTGCAGTTAAACAGAAATTGAATCCCGCGACAAATCTTATGCTTCATCCTTGAGACGGTGATAAAGGAAGCTTAAAGTGTCCTTATATTATATTGTCCTGTATAAAGCAGTGCATGTACATTATTCTTATTAAAGTATTATTGTAAAGTTGAAGCATATTTACTGCAGTCGTAGCGTAATTTGCCAAATTTTTAATTAAATTTTTAATTCAAAATTGTAATTATCAGAACATTTATTTCTGCTACTCTATCTACACCACTGTGTAGTATAGCTGAAAGAAGCAACAATTTGCAAGTAAACAAATAGTGTGTTTAGAGTTTGAATTTCGATAGAATTGAACATCCCAACGGTACGGAGAATTGATTATCATCAAGGTGGGAATGAGTTTGAAAGCATTCCACAAAGATTTGGAATATATTGACAACAGGAAATCAGCAAAAAAAAGCTAAAGTAATGGTAATATCATTCAGAAACAGTCTGATATAAGCTTAGGAAGAACACTTTTAAATTTAGTTAAATTAAATTACTTACTTAGTGTGAAACATATTAGGTGTTCAAATCAAATAATTCAAATCACTATACGGAGTAAACGGAGAGGGTTTCATTCGACGAGTAGTTAAATAACTTAAGGAATTCGAAGGATTACATATTAATAGTGTTGCAACGCAACAGAAAAAAACCCAGAAAAGAGGGAACGTTTGATTTAGTATACACTCTTTATTGCGAAATTTGTGGGTTCACTAAATCATAGGAAACAGTTCTTTTAATGTCAGAATAATGAAGAAGATCTTATCAAACCCTCCATCGCTCTCCTCTTCCTAAAAAGGGCCATATGTTCCTAAATGTCTCCTTGAAGCTAGCTGGAGCTACTCGGTGGCAATAGAGATGTTAGCACCTGTCGTCCATCGGACAGGACTAAGGATCGAATCCCATTTGCGCTACCCTATTGCGGGTACATTCAGGTCACGGATGCCAGAATTGGCAGGGCAAGACCTCTCGAGGCTGTAGAACCAAAGCAAAAGAAGAAGCAAGTCTCGTCATTGACCACTAACGAATGTTGTTTACTACTAACAAATATATATCAATTACAATTGCCTGAATTCTAGCATTCCGGTAAATGATCCGGATGGTAGTAATTCGAAGAATATTAGTGCGAAAAGGTATAAACAAATATGATTGCAGTTAACGATTATTTAAATACAGTTTAAAATCTATTTTGCAAACGAATCAATTTAAAATATTTGATTGCGCTATTCTTAAGCTTAGCCCAAGCCTTTTTGAAAATAGTATACATTTGAGTTTACGGAGTTGCGAAGATTTCTTCAGTAAAAATTCACCTAAGAACCTAAGAAATTAGGCATTGACATATACAAAGTTGCCAATTTTAATATAACATGGCACATATTTACGTGGCCAGCATGCTATTTATTTATTTATTTCGCCAATTATGTTTATTGTCGGTGGTGGATTTGGGGCTTTCGAGGAGCTTTTCCCTAAGAGGCGCCCTTAAATGTGATATGCGGGAGGCGTGGATACAAGGCAGCACTGTTTTCGTGGCCCCCTGTGGCCGCTTAGTCCACTTACCGCTAACTGTTTATTGTATGTGCGGATAATTGTTAAAATAACTATTTTTCTTAAATCTTAGTTTTATACTTCAAACCACTATGTAAACGTTTTTTTTTTTTTAAGAGAGCGACCAGATGGTTCATGTTGTAGCGGCGCCGTTCTCTCCCACGACAGATCCGGTAGCTAATCCTATCCAAACAGTTAGGTCCTTAGTAGAGTGTCGTAGTAGAACGGGTGTGCTGTGGCCGAGGCGATAGTGGAGTCGGTCCTCAAAACGGCGATAACAATAAGTCTCGTACGCCATTTTATGCCAGCCAGCATCACCGTATAGGTTGACACGGCAAGTAAGTAGAAGAAGAGTCGTTTAGCCAAGAAGATGAACCTAATGGAAGTAAAGCTTGTATGTATGTGGAATAGTTTCTTGCTATTGTCCTCGATCATTTGCATGTATTCGGAACAAAACTCATCCCTCACTCAAATTATGGCACTCATCGAGATTGTCAGAGCTAGAGAGAGACAGCTCTACTGATGAACGCTGTAAAACAACTCTTACAAAATAACAAACATTTAACTACTCAGAAACGAAGATCACTTCCAAACACAAAATAATATGATCCATTACGACTACCTCTTAAGTAATGAGAACTAAGGACATCCCACATCCAGTGGCAGTTTGACCTAATGGCGGAGCTGGCGGCTACCTTGATCAAAGGCCAAGAAGTCCTAATGTTGGGGGCCTCAATTGCTATTTCGCCAGGAGCCTCGAAAGAGTCCTCAGATTGACGTTCCACGTTTGCAGCAGCAAAGTAGTTCTTTCTACACAGTAAAAGTCAACCAAACTGTTTACAATAAACTCACTATCCGTCGAGCCAATTTTGTTTTGGGGTTTTTTTCAATTGTTTGCAAATAGCCAATAAGTGATAGGTTGGTTTTTATTCTATAATTTCAAAGTTCCAATAATAACCGTACCGATAAATAGGCATCCTCACAGCGCATCATCTAACCTGCTTGCCGCAACCAAGTGCAAGTGTAGCAACATCGTAAAATATAAAGCGATCCAATTAACAGCGAGAGCTTGTGAGCTTGGGTTAGATAGTTTTGGTTACAACATTTGCGAAGTGCAGTGTGTACGGTTTGTAGTTAAGTTTTTGTACGATTTTGTACGCTTCTTTCCCAGTTTGCAGCACTACCTCAGTGCGCAACGCTGTTCCTATATCACCTTCGTCGGCATTCATTCAATAATGGAGATTCATCGATGCACACTTACGAACGGCGTCACGATGGAGCTTAATATGCGCTGGCCTTCTTGCAGTACTGCAGCAACTGACTCATGCCACAGGGTCGCAAACAACACTCCTCTACGATGCCACCGCGACTTTTACGGAATCGTGCCGGTATCAGCTCGTTGTGTCCTGCTCCATGACGGTACATGTAGTTCGCCGGATACAGCATGTTCATCCAGGCCGGTACGGCAGCCCTATCGTCCACCATGCCTACCGATTGCAGCTGTTGGTCCAGAATCATCTGCTGCTGCTGCTGTTGCTGCTGCGTATTATCGTCCGTGTTCATCCACTCATCATTGCTAGCGTCCGTCTTCATGAAGGTGTCCACTTTTGATGAGCAGGAAAAGGGAATTGTTGACAGAATTTTCAAGACACCTCAGATTTAGCATGACTTACTGGATTTCTTGCTCGATGTATGCAGATCGGGGAACTCGTCGCACAGGAAGGATAATACCTTAACCAGCTCGGCACCACAGTATCTCTTGTTTGCCGACACTACTGCAATCGTCCACAGGAGTACCAACGCTTGCAGCATGTAGAAGGTACCGCTTCCTGCTCCATTCGTAGACGGCATGATGGCGAAGGTGTAAGTTTACTTACGGCAAGCTGCTTCACAGGGCAAGTAATCCACTCTGCTGCAGTACACACTGTAAGTAAATCGTATACAGTACAGGAAAAAGCAGAAACATTCAGTATTAGCACACTTCCAAATGGCTGACTTTAGCTGGGGCATGTGAAATCCAGAAGCGAGAAATAAAGACCAAAAACTCTTGACTGAGAGGGGGAAGCTATAGCGTGCGTGTGCTCCAGTGCGTTTATTGCGCTTAAAGAGGAACACTACAAAGTATTAAGGATAATTCCAAGATGCTAATGCATTGCAACAGGCAGCAGACAGTGGCAGCAGCAATTGATGATGGTCGAAGTCAGTCTTTAATCGGCACAGTAGCTTTTCAGCGTATCGATCGTGCAGCTCTGGTAGCAACATTCGGCCACCACCTGACGCCGTACGCGTCGGAAGTTCCGCTCATGCGTGTTGAGATGCTGCAGTGTCATCAGTGCCTGGTAGATCATATTGGACGAACGTTCCTGCAGCGTGCGAAGCTGTTCCATATCATTCTGGACCTCATCCAGCAGGTGTGTCTCAAGAGGAGGCATCACTAATTTGTCTACAAAGAAATGAAGTACAGCTTGCGATTAAAATGACACCGGCTTCCGGATCCACAGTGATCTACCACCGTTTCACGTACCAGATTTCTTGCCGAGTCCATTAAATCTGTTGCACAACTCGGCCAACGTATCACTCAGCTTTGCTCCACAGTAGTGTGCCTTGCGTTGCGAGGAGTTTTCCATGTAGTGGAGTGACCCACTTGTACCCGTTACGGACAACAGTGTTAACAACAGTATCACCATAGTCCCGCCGGAAACCACCAGTAAACGGTGTGCGTTAGCCTTCGATGGCATCTGCAATGGAATGGGTTGAAAGCTAAACCTTAGGGTTGCAATGCAGGTTGCAAACTACACGTCTGTTACGAAGCTATAGCTCAGCTAAAGACTACACTGTTACATCTCATTTAAACACAGATAATATATCAGGCCAAACTTCACTGCAACATGAGGTGGAACCATGCAAGTCTACTAGGACTAACGAAGTAAATCTCCAGTTCCAACCCGGTGCCCGGTAGGCAGATTCTCGTTTCGAACAAAGCACTCACTAGCACTGCAAAGTTTCTCCAAATTGTACAGTAAGTATGCCCAAACGAATTTTGTTGGTCTAACGAATTACCTACCTGACACTGACCTGACACCAAAACTTACCACTAAGCAAAACAACTCGACACCACTCATTCACACTTCTCGGCACAGTACTCTAAAACCCGCCAGTTTTCAAGATTACGATCAAGAACAGAACTTTGATGTTGTTGTGACAATTACCTTGCTTGTTACCTGGCCGGACTCGGCGTACTGGAACAGTTGAGGGTGTACTAGAGCTTACGCCACGAAAAGCGCGAGAGACTATACTACACTGTCGGAAACCCGTTGATTCACTGAATGTCGGATGTCAGTTCTTGGCGGCTTTTATACATCGCTACTGGTGGTCGGAATTTTTCCACGCACGCACATGAAACCACGCGTTATAGATGACTTATTTCCCAGTACTCTCATCCCGTTGGAAAACAGGTGGTGCAGAAGTATGGAAGTTGTCGCTGTGCGGAATGGTTCAAGGATATGTGTAAAACACTAAGACGGCCACAATACCTGTCGCGCCATTTGCATAATCAGCTCCTTACGGAATCGCGACCCGTAACCGTTGCTGATGCGACGTGAGAAAACACCGTGGCGCCAACCGTCTGCCGAACGATTTCGATGCCCAATCGAGTGTGAAACGTGCACGGAAAGTGAAAACGGCCACTACACGTGGAATTTTGTTTTAAAAATTGAAAAACAAGGATATGAGCGAACGATTTATATTAGGATTCAATTATTTGGATTATGATGATCGCAAATAGAAAAGATCTCAGAGGCGGCATTTGGCGCTGAACATATAATTGAAAAATGGATAAATGTTGATGTTTCACTACAGATTTACATCTTCTGGAGTGGCTATATAATATGATCTTTCTGTCTGCTTTCAGCACAATGGCGGATTAACCTAAGGGCGGAGTTGGTGGCCACCAGAGCGGCTTCACTGGTTACGAGGGCCTGCTGGAACAAGACCAAGGAGTCATAATGTTGGGGTCCTCAACTTCTATTCCACCAAGGTCCTCAAAAGAGCTTGATCCGTCACTGTTTCAGCATGTTTAAAAGAAAACTTTGGAGCGTGTTAGTATTCTTACCATTCAGGTTTTAATCAAAGGTTCAGCGCAAATCAAATGAATTAAATCGAATAAAATGACACCTGATTTAATCCCTTTACTAGTTAGTTAACAGAGTTAATAGTTAATGGGAATGGTTACGGCGCCAATCAAACGATCGGCACAATCAATCAATCCAGCAACGGAATGTGAACTATTCCAGGAAGCTGTTTTGATGTTATTTGCCTACAGATTATTTACTGGCGTGCAGCCACTGGGCCACATCGTGCACATTTTGTAGTGTTCTTGAAAGTGCTGATGTTGTTAGGTCAACGATGCATGCATAACAAAGTGCGTGATCGGTAAAAACAAGCCCTACTTATTGTTTGACAGTATTTCCTAGTGTTGATGGTACGAACCAGTTAGCTTTAAGATAATATTAAACAATTAAGCTGTTGTATGGAAGAAAAAAGCGATTAATGAGGTCGATCACCACCAAGCCTAATAAAGATTAAAAAGGGAAATTCTAGCGGAGCAAGGAAACCTTTGCGAATGATACCCTGTACACAAGACCTCAAATAAATCCCGCTGCGGGTAAATAAAGTAATGGAAAGCTAGACAAGAGGAGTCACAGGAAAGGTGGAAGTTATAGACCTCTATTTCAAAACAGTAGATATTCCTTTCTTCTCCTTTTTGAGGACACAAGACAACGAATACAAGGATCAGATTAGGTGCAGTGGAGGATTATCCTATGGGGGGGAGTAGGTGGCCGCCTATAGCCTCGTCATTCAATGGGACTTCGTCGTTTATAAACTTAACGCATTGAGATACTTCGAAAGAACAATCCTCCCCAGTTACTGGAATCAATTCTGGACATAGGATGGAGAACTCAATTCCCCCCCCCCCAACCTCCATCACTTCCGCTTCCTTGACGCTTATGTCCTCAAAAGAGCTTAATCCACGACTGATCACGTGGTCTATGTGGTATCGAATTCGAATTTCGTTCCAGTTATTCAGCTTCAAGATTAGTTCTCCACTGTGTGAGAGACTTACATATCCGGGATTGTAGATAACATGAATGCATATGCCGCGTCCTAAACTTCGATATCTGCTGCTCAGCTGCAATCCTCACCACGCGTTCTTTATTAAATTATTATTTTGAAACGCATTGCAGAGGGCCACAAAGATTCGGAAACTGGCGAAATGGCAGTTGAGGCCCCCAACATTATGTCCCCGCTAAACGACGAGGACCCTGGCGGCCGCCCCTTTAGGTCTACCTGCTACTGTTTTATTCCTAACTTCATTTACGTTTAGGGCCTCCAAAGAGTTTCAACCGTGTATTGCACCTTCTTTTGTGTTCTAATCATAAATTTTTGTTAGTAACAGATCGCTTATATGTCGTTTTAAATTAATGTTCGGCTTGTATTCAA
This sequence comes from Anopheles culicifacies, assembly GCA_000473375.1. Taxonomy (NCBI): domain Eukaryota; kingdom Metazoa; phylum Arthropoda; class Insecta; order Diptera; family Culicidae; genus Anopheles; species Anopheles culicifacies. The sequence goes on along the minus strand of AXCM01004073.1, from coordinate 14,433 downwards.
ATACAACAAGGGTAGAAAAGTATTGAGGTATTTAATGTGTGCCACCAGGCACATATATTTAACAGAACACCTTCATACTTAGGGTCGAAACTAAGAACTACTCCCCGAAATGCTTTCCCCCCGGATGGACAAGAAGCCCCGTACCGTACATAGTAAGTTCTTTACATCCCTTGGCTCTTCTGCAAACTTTGCGCAAAGCGCTGCGTTATCAGAAGCGACGTATCGACGAAACGGTTTACACAGTTCGCTAAACATGTTTCCGTCCGGCTGTCCAGTTTGTTGCTCGGTTTCTCCACACATTTATCCCAGCAGATGTCGGTGAATTCGTGAATCTACAAAACCAAACGAAATGCATGGAAGGAATGTATCACACACTTCAAGTCGTACGGAAGTTTTACACGGTCGACCTACCTGTGCACTGAGCCGGGCACGTTCATTTTCCGCCATCAGGAAGTCCTGTAACTCAGGATCGACGTTTGGTTTGGTTGCGTCGCTGCTTCCAAAACTGGCCATGGCTGGAAATTAAATGTTTAGTAAATTTTCATGCAACACTAGCCAAAAATTGCTAAATTACGAACCTGCTGATGAAATTATTTACCGTCCGGTTGAGAAATTGACAAGTTCTATTTGACAACCTCGTGTTGTTATGCAATGCCAAACTATGGGCTGCAGAAAGTTTTCTCTGTGGTAAAAAAAAGTTTCCTTCCCAAATAACATTTCGTTCGCTGTGTTTTTGGCGAAAGTTAATACCCCAATTCCGAAACACAAATGATAGGAACATATTTCTGAATAAAAAGCGGATGCATTTTATTGCCGATACATTTCAATTTGGTTATATTTTCTAAAAGAAAACATGAATTTCCCTCCATGCAACCAGCGAGCCGCGACACAGGGTGTTAATCCAGAATGACAGCTTGCTTGGTTGCTTTGTTTATAAACATTCTTGTGCGAGTGTTGCTACGTCGCTTTGCTCCATTCAACCGTGAATATTCGCTGTAAATAGTGTTCTGTTCTTTTCCGTTGGTGATCGCACACCTTCCGTGTGCCCTTTCAATTATACCCAAGTGCCCCCAGATCCGTACCAACTTCAGCGTTGCCAGCAACGTGCAACTCACTGGCGGCCAACACGGAAAGCAACAACAATGAGTGTTAGGGCTGGTCCACAGCCAGAGACGCTGTTTCACTCGTACGTATGACCATATGGTGAAGTGCCTATCGTCCCACGCACACATAACTACTGTTTCCTTTCACCCTTATCCAGGTGCATCCGGTTCGTAGCAAAAAATCTACACCTGTACAAAAACATCGAATATCTCGAGCTGCTGCCGGCACTGGTTAAGAATGCCATCTTTCTGAACGTGGTGCGCGTTCACAAAGGCTTCCATGATGAGGAACTGCCCCGGCTGCTGCTCAATTCGTCTCTCACCAGAATAAACCTGTCGACATCGACGATCACCGACGGTATGTTGACGCTGATGGCTGAAAAGTGTCCTCACCTGCGTAGCCTTACCCTGACCGAGGGCAACTATCGGTTTACACGCACCGGCTTGAACGCAATGGTGCAGCGCCTGGGCAAACTGCAGCAACTGTACGTGAAAAACTGCCCACTGATTGATGACGAGTTCGTACGTCTGCTAACGAGCAGCTGTCCCCAGCTGGATACACTCGATCTCGAGGCGTGCAAGAACGTTGGTGACGAATCGGCGGAATGTTTGCGCGACATGCCGCTGATGCGATTGAATGTTTCGCACACGAGCATTACGGACAAATTTTTAAAGGCGATCGCGAACGAACGCTGCGGTAAGACGCTGGAAGATTTAAACGTGGGCCATTGTCCGATCACAAGCGATGGGCTGGCAGCATTGTCTTGGAACACGATCAAGTACATTGGTTTCGAAGGGTGCAGCATTGAAGGTAAGTTGAGTGGGATGTCGTTTGCAAATAGACACTTACTTTCCCTGCTTTAAACTATGCAGATCTGGAAATTGTTGGCTTTGGGAAGCATCTGAAATACATCTGCTGGACCATCTCTAACTGATACAGCGGAGATAGCAGGAATTGCGCTGCATGAACAATATGAAAGGTAGTTATATATCTGCTCAGACAAATACCATTACCACATTAGGTGTAGTAAGCAGTCAGGGGAGGGAGTGTTTTATGACGCATTAATTTACCGTTCAAGATGGAGGCAATATAATCCAGTGATAGCAAATCAGTATAGAGCAGTTGCAAAAACCAACAGTCGCAAAATTAAACATGTTTCCCTGTGCGCCGGTGCGTGGACGAAGCTATTATTATACAGTGGACCAACAAAGCTAACAAACGTACGAAAGGCATAGGAACTCTCCGGAAAGGAAACAAAACAAGAACGCTAAAAGGAAATGATACTCTTTATAGACGATAGCAATATTTTAACGGATGCTCGCCTGCAGCATCGCTACTATTATAATCGATTCACTACTTACACACTCAACTGTTTAGCACACACGCTCGCCTAGATGCCAGCAGTTAAACTACTTCAAATAACAACTATTTATAACAACCACTAGCAAACATACAAGCAATCAATTGTAATACTAATGTGTAAGTCAAACTAAAGCACGTAACTGTTAAAATACAGCTCCACTTGCTAGGTGTAATAGTGGGCAACAGTTTTAGAAAAAAAAAAGATTTCGCCCCTCGTTTTTCCTCCCCCAAATTACTTCCTACTAGCACGATTTCCCGTGTGTCACATTTAATACAACCAGTATAGTAAAACCCAAACGCTAGACTATACGATACGTAGCAATGCAAACAGGATTTTCTAAAGGACCATTAAGCATATTATGCATAGTATGATACCTACAAGCAAGGGTAGTACAACGTGGAGCGTTGTTAAATGGCCACCAGTCCAGTAGCAGAGAGCAAGCCTCGCTGGCAGAGCAATGCGTAGCGAGAGAACTATTTTAACGCGTTGGCGGCACGTACGGTGATATTGTTGTACCCACACAGTACAAGCACTGGCCGGTAGAGTAGTGAGTAAAAATCAAATATTTATACCCAAATGAATAGGAAAACGGTATGCGGACGGGTCACCAACTAGCAACGTATGCTAAAGTGGGTCGTTCCGTTTTTGTTTGCCATTTCATTAGGTTTAGCATGTGCACAAACAAGAAAAAAAACGCCTCAAACGATCAAAACAGGTAGCTGATTTGTCACTAGCAATATGCATTTTGCACAACACTAACGATCTCAAACTAATGCTCCAATAGTATGTTAAACTTTCACTTGCTGCTCGTAAGATCGCAGCACAAACATTCAATACTGAACATTGCTTTACAGACAAAGAGGCTATTTAGATTTAGTCAAACTTTTATAAGAACAATTTTAAATTTACCCCAAACGGTTCCTACGACCCAGACGAGCTCGTCTTTCCACGTGTTTGTTGTCACACCATACCAGAATGTCCATTTCAAATGCACCAATAATAATGTACCAGACTAAGGCTATAATAATTGATAATAATATTAGACCAAACGGTAACGCGCACCAGCAGTAAAGCAATGCATTTTTAATCGTACACCGTTTTGTTGTTTTGTTAGTAAAGTAATCCAACGAATCTCCCTAGTAAAACGAAACTACAAACAAGTTACTAATATTCCGGACCAACAACGTATTAGGAGAGGATGAAACACGATGATTAAAGCAAAGAACTACTTCGAAGCGAAGCGTTTTCCGTACACTAGCGCAAATAGTTTAATGGCATTGCATACAATACATATGCAAATAATATGCTACGAGCGTAACAGCTTTAAACATCGAACCAAGAAAGCAATAGCACTGTTCGGTGCTGGAAGGAAAGGCAAGGAATTCATGTAAATGCTGAAGAAGGATGGCAGAAACAAAAAAAAAACAAACCAAACATAGACAGTGCATTTAAACTTTCCTTAAAAATCGTATGTTAATCGAACTTAATCGAACAGTTTATGCAAAATTCCAAATTTCTAAACTCACTTATACGAAACAGAAAAGGAAATTCACGCAAGGGGGACACAATTTCATGCTACGGTTTACATAAGGCACAGAGAAATTGCACTTAAGGAAATGTTTGTTTTTGCCAAATAGCGACCACTAACTTGCCTCGTCGAGGCGATTTGTAACGATGCAATAATGAGAATGGGGCGGAGAAATACGCAAACCTGCTGGTACAGATGTTTTTAAATCAAAATTTTATAATCGAACGTAATGGCGGGAAGGGATGAGTACGCAACCGACGTTCAAAGCCCCGGAACCGAGTTTAGCCATCGAAAGTGGGAATACTGAACAGTATTCAACTAATAATAACAAAAAAAAGGCATACTACTATATACAGATAATATATAAATGCAAAATTATTGTAATCGAAAACACCACTATTGCTAGATGCAAATATTGTTAGTTGTTATAATAATGTAAGTGCATCGTAATTGATTTCCACAAACTAGCGCTATAATGCAAATACAGTACACCGACACCACGAAAACACAAACAGACAGATCCACACATGCATTACAACCATTACGCACCACTCACCTATTGAAGCGATTTGGGAGAAGAATATTTTTCTAGGCCGTTCCGTAACACACCACATTGATATAGTAATTAAGCGCCGAGTTTTAGAGCGTGTTGGAACCAGTTTAGATAATTATAGTAACAACTAGTTTAGTGTACACGCAATTAAACCTTAATGCGGATCTTGGTTTTTGGAACGGTTTTGTAGCACCATCCGACGCTTATTTTAAGAGGCTATTTTGAAGCAAGTTTTAGAGTAAAATAAGTTTATCGCACATATATTTACACCTCCTATCGTTAAGTTACTAATGAATTATTAGTTTAGAAAGTACACCCTACAACCACCATCTACTAACAGCAGTATGCGATCGAAAACCTCTCCATTGCATCAGACACTTCTAGGCAATGCCGCATACACATGTCTCAAAAAACAGTTGAACATACAGAAAAAAGACCAATTCTAAAGGAAGTATTTTTATTGACTACAATGGACATTGCAATCAGAATTTACGAGAATAAGAAGAGAGCGAGATCACGAATCTTTTTTGACAATTGCACACCTCACACGTTCCTCCCCGTTGTTTTGTACAACCGGGAGTTACTATCTCCAACTACAGCAGTTATTTGTTTTCGGCAAAATTAAAAACCATGGTGGCTGTAGTGTTTACTAAACGATCATCATAATAAAAAAAAGCAGAAACATCTCGTCGGTTTGTTTTACTACCCCCAAACACTACTGTGTGTGAATGTGTTTTTTTCTTTCTAACATTCAGCGGGAACTTCAAGAATCCGGGATATAAGGGTAAGTATTACAGAGTTAGTAACTAACCAGATGAAGATTTGGCTAGCTACGTAAAAGGTACCAAACAATCTACTGAACCACTTAGAGATCATACCCTGCAGCAGATGTTTTCGGCAAGCCATAGGCTGAGATTCAATCACTGCTCCTTAATCCTGATGGATGATGTCTTTTAAATAACTCAACTACCAAAGTTGTACGAGTCTGTTTCGTTACAGGATAGTAAGGATTTCGCGATACAGGAAGCCTTCATAAGAGGCAACTCGAGTTCGAAAGGCCCGGGGGGGTCCAGAAGGTCCAGAAGATGATCATGTTAATTGAAATCAAATTGAAAGTGAACCGTACTCTGTTGAAGAGTATCCAGATCTCTAGATTCTACATTTAAGAGCCGATCACACTTTTAACTATTCCAAATACCGAATCAAATATGTTCACAGGTACGCCTTCAATTATTCAAATACGATTTGATACAGTGAGGACCCAAACAATTAGCCAACTGATACGCTAAGGTATAACGATATCATATGCTTCAATATGTCTGTCTTGGTCAATGACCGTGGCTTGTATCCGCAACAGTATAGTCTGCTCTGCTTACGGGAGCAATGGCCCGGAAGGAATTTTGGACAGGTTCTGCCTTGCACGAATCGGAGCCATCTCCGTCGAGTTCAATATACAATTGGATTAGTTTCCTGTCAATGAATTTCTTCACGTGTTTGAACCTTATTCTTCCAATTGATAAAATTTCCAGAACGTATCTAATAACTCTAGTATGTTAAAATCAGAACAGCTTCAGTAAAGTGGGTTTTCTTTTATTTTCGATTCATATCTCTTTATCGCTAACTGCTTTGTCGCATACGAATGTTTCATGTTTGCCTACATACTTTTGTAAGTCCTAACGTGAGAGGAATTCTGTTTTTAGCTTTAACTTGTTACTTATACAGCATATAATATATGTATATGTGCTATTTCCACGCATCGCTCACTAATAGCATTGCAACACGACTTGCATTCATCTTGCAATATCGGTGACACTTTCTTTTTGTATAATAATTATTAATATTACTTCAATAATTCCATTATTGTAATATGTAGGTTTCTCATTCAACCTAAAACCCTCTCCAGCCTGTTCATCAACCTTTTCTTCTAGCAGCAGTATTGCACCTTGCAGTTTTCTAACGCACAATAATGTTCAATCGAACAGGGGATCATTGTTAGTGATGCTGTGGTGAAAACCGGGATGAACCAGGACGGAGAGTTCGTCATAGACACGCTTAAACCTTCTTGGTGGCCTGGATTGGGTTTTGCTTGAGCTGCAAAATAATGGAACGCATGCGAGAGATGTCTTTGCTGGATTTGTTCGTCTTCGGGTTGAAGTCGCATAGTTTCGCAATCCGTTCCCATTCGGTTCCCGGTTCGATTTCGTCCGTCTCAGCCACGAACTGTTTTTCCGCATTTCTGTAATCGCATTAAAGCAAACAAACCACGCAATTAGACGATCGCACAACCGAGACGCATATGCAACAAATGTCACTAAGGGATGAGAGTAGGAGGGAAACATGTAACATGCCAATCATGATGAATTACAAATGTCGTTCAACCGATGCACACGTTAGTAACAGGTCTATGTACTACACTCGGAATGAAGAAACTATTATTTAAAAAAGAATCAAATGGTATTAGCACACTTCATTCACTTATTTTTTTATGGAACACACTCATCGAACTAATCAATCTAATCGCAAATCATAGTAATTAAACAGAAAAAAGAAAACAAATGAGAAAATAGAAAACACAAGCCAAACCAAACTGGAATACAACGTTTTGTTGTTTTTTTTTTGTTTTTGTTTTACTTACTTGGCCGATTCCCTGTGTTTGGCGCATTTTTATCAAACAAATCGCGCAAAAGTTGATTGGTTAGTACATTACGTTTTTTTTTTGTTTTAGCAAAAGAGAAAAGAACGTTTCAAGTGGGTTAGAAATATAAAACCAAAACTATCAACATATGTTGGTGTGTATGTGTGTTTGGTTGTTGTTTCGTTGCGGGCTATCAACTCAATGTTGCAGGAATGCATCCACATACCGCCCATTCACGCGCGCGCACACACATACAGAGATCATCCGTTGGGGGGCGGTGAGGTTGTTGGTGGCAATGGTGATGCTCCGTTACAGCACATTCGATCGATCGGCTTACCTATTGGCGGCTTTCGTCTTCGAGATCGTTTCCTCGTGATGTTTGTACCAATCTTCCAGCTCCTTGCGGGCCTGCTCACGTAGTTCATCCTTTTTGCGCTCTTCCTCGCGGTCCTTCTCCTCTAGCCGAGCCTTTTGATCTTCGCGCCATTTGCGTATCTTTTCCGGTTCCTCCGTCACCTGCTTTGGCACTGTGTATCAGAGATAAGAATGGAAAGCAGCAAAAAAAAAAACATTGTTAGTGATACAAATGAAGGTAAACATTCCGATTTTAATTGTTTTGTAGAGAAGAAAGTGAAGTAAATATTTGTTTCTTTATAGTATTAATGTTTTAATGTAAGAATGCTAATATTGTATGCAAAATAAAGAGTTGCAATTAAATTACAGTATTCTATTGTTAAATATTTATTTTAACAGCGCTAAACGTTACAATTTTGTGTTTTGCAGTTTGCTGATGCAAACACTACAGCAGCCATAAAATAAGCAAAAAAAAGTGCAAAAACTACAGCGAATAAATGTACAGCGCTTGTTTAAGACTATATAACAATTGGCGCAAATTAAGATAAACATAACATAATCAGAAAAAGACCCAGGAAGTGCCAGATTTTTCGCTTTAGATTAGCTTGTTTTTTTGTTTAATACAATTTAACACTTACCTGTGAAGCCTGCAAAATCATCATTATCATCTTCTAAGAAATCGAGAAAAAGAAACACATTTGTACAAACATTATTAGACTAAGAAACGAAACATATAACAGCAATTAATACGGAAACTTAAACATTAACTTAAACATAAACGAAGCATTTGTTTTCTATGGTTTTTGCTTTTTGGCGAATGTGTAATTGTTTTTGTTTGTTTTTGAAAATCATGCCCAAAAGATTCGAAAAAACGTAAGGCCCAAAACACGTGGTCTCTAGCTCTATGATCAATGTCGTCGGATTACCATACATATACATTTTTTAAAATTCTTTTTAAAACGTCGGAATTTGTAACTCATATTTCATGCTAATATAACACGAGCATGCAATGGCGATGAATTGCCATTTTGCTGCTTCCGCACATGGTTATCACCGTAAATGCGGTAGGATTTGTTTTACATAATGATATCATTCATTTTAGGTTTGAATTTTTTCACTACTTTCATCCGAATGCGCAATCCAATAAAAAGAAATACCATGAATGATCCCAACGTTCGCAAAGAGAGCTTGGAAGTATTTGAAAAAAAAAAAAAATGATGGCAAACAGTGGGGTATAGAAGATGATTAATTAAGCTACATAGGAGCGGAATCGTTAGCTGAGAAAAAAAAGGAAAGATAGGAACACACAAGCGGGTGACGTACAAAATTGTAGTTTCTGTACATTTCTACCATTCCTACTTAGGAACGATCGTGGAAGAGCAATTGTCATTCATGTACCTACTTACACCCGGTTGTTGGTAGATTTTATTGCGTGACTTAGTGTAACCCATTCTGGTTAGTAATGTATTTACCTGTGTTGTGATAATTATCGGCAGTAGTGGGCGGATCTTGCGCATCGGCATTACTGATCATTTCAAAGCTTCCATTTAGCTCGTTTTCGTGTCCTGTCGAATCTATGTTTTCGTGTAGTTCGCGTGTACGATTGTGTTGTGTGATTGTTTTCCCATTTTCACGAAGGATAAGAACAATAGTTGAGGAAGTACAATATTTTTTTGCCAAATTGTATTGTTTCAAACCGCGGTTAATGCAATCGTTTTGTTTGGTTTTGTTTTTAGTTTTGATTCCGGCCAAAAATGCATGAGTAGTATTGTTTGTTGTTAGTATAAACAAAAAAAATACGCATATCAATCATATGGTTAACAAGCGACGAAACGAAGTAAAAGTAAGCCAAACAAACAGTTCGTTCAATGTGGCCCGCAGTAAGGCGTGAGAGTGTGTTGAGATGTGTCCGGAAAAAAAAGAAAGAATAAAAGAAAACATGAAACGAACAAAAATTAGATTAGAAAATTACATGCGCTTTTTTTCTGGTATTTACGACACAAATATTATTGCCAATGGATAGGCTATATTATGGATTGTGATGAACATAAGTACATTTGTGTACAACATTAATCTAATGTTGGATGTAAAATTAATGATTAATGGACGACAATGGCATTTTGTCGAACACAATCAAAAATGTGTTTTTAAGGGGTAGCAGTCAAACACACTTTTCATCCAAAACAGACAACATATGTTCGTGGCATCTGAAATGGCATCAGAAAACATAACGAACGAACAAAGCATCGGAGGAAGCTGTGCGAAAAAGTAGATAAGCTTTTACATATAACAACAGTACGCGTGTGTGTTGGGTGCGCAGCACGATAAGCACAATAACGACAGCAAAGCATAACTAGTTTGTTGGCGAACAACATTTTTCATATCTATTAACTGAGAACTCAGATCCAGTAAACCACGCGTTCCGGTAATCAGACTCGTTAATTGGATTAACGAAGCAAAATGAAAAGCTACCGCATGAAATACTTGAGCCAGATTTTGTGTCAAGCTTTTGGGGTTGATTTTGTACATGATCTATCGTTCGCTCACACTAAGGAGGATGCAATCGATCCCTACATGCCCACTCCGTTGGATGACTAATGTACTGATTGCTTCTGGTACCCTGACATTATGACGAAAGGGCGGAACTACCGTGGGGATGATACGTATAGCAACGAGCAAATTTTGCTGAGTGTGTTCTACCGCAACCGTTGAAATTTGGTGGTGCGAACTAAATTCACGAACCTGCTTTCGGCACGGGATCACCATTTACGGATCCATTGGTTTCCGTCGTTGCCGCACCAGCCACGGGCGGAATTTCATCCTCCAGTCCAGCGAGGGCGTTCTGCTCGCGGGCCAAAAACTCTGCCGCCGGGTCCACTTCCGACTGTTCGAAGGCATCGCCGAATGCGTTCATGATGACGAGGGATAGAGAGATTTGTTTTGATTTGCGGAAAAAAACACACGCAACGAACTTTTGCACAGCGAAAATGTCCACAGAATGCGTTTACTTTGCTGGAGCAGGAAAAACTTTTTTCGATCCAATTTTTTTAATGACGCGACGGAAATGTTGACGTTTTGTGCTGCCAAGATATATACACGCTGGTTTGAAACGATCAGTTCGGAAGGTTAATACAACCAACAACACGAAAACGATAAGTTCAAATACCGTCCATGTTCTGTTTCGTATTTCTAAGCATTTTGCATAAATATCCATTATTTTATCCAAACCACAATCCCTAGTATTGTTTCGATACAGTTTCAGTGCTTTTGTATTACATTAACCTGTACCACAAGCGAACATTCGTCACATGAAACGTAAATCGGTTCGTGATTGGAGCTTTCCTCCGGAAGAATATAATATCCACCACAGCGGCACGTGTGGAAAGAAAAGGACCCTTCTTCGTCACGTTCAAAATCTGCATCGGTAAGGACTTCGTTCACAAAGATTTCTTCTGTCTGCTGCATCAGTTCGGCATCATATATTCTACGCAAGCGATCGTCTCGCAACGTTTTCCAAGCCCGGTCTATATGTATGAAGTGATCCGATTCGTTGCATTCTGGTGGATGGCTTTTTCGCTTGTCCGGATGATACTTTAGCGCTAAGGCCTGATAGGATTTTCTAATTTCTTCTAGAGTAGCGTCATGAGCGATTTGCAACACGTCGTAGTGCGATAGTTTGTTTTCTGTGGCGCTGCTGGGTTGTGACATTCTGTCAAAAGAAATCCTACAAGAAAAGAACGCATTTGATAAAAAGAGCCATAAACTTACACACTGTCGGCATTACTTTCACATTTAAAGCCTATCTCGTGCCGCACTTGCTTTCACAGTTCACTCCAAAACACACATGGCCCTGTTTGTTGTTTTGAGACCATTCTCGCGGATTGCTACCACCCGTCAAATCGCTACATTCCAATACAAAACGTCACCGACCAAAACAATCGCTGCAGTTCGTGAACACTCGCGAAACTATCATCACCTTACCCAGTGGTTTCCCGATTTCCTTCCCAACGTCGTCAAAATAGGTTCCAGAATGAGCTCATCACCCGAAGGTCAGGACATGATGGAAGTCTTGGCCTGCAACAGCAATCAACTGGCAGACGATCTGCTTGCGGCCGGAACCAACGCTGGCAAACGACAAAAGCTGGTCCTCGACTATCTGAAGGTGGCCGACCGCGATGGGAAAAGTGTGACGGCCGAATTTCCGGATGGATTGGATTGGTTCAACGTGACGGAATCACTGACGCTGCAAGGGTCCCTACGAGGAAAGGTGGTTGTGCTGGACTTTTTCACCTACTGTTGCATCAACTGTATGCACATCCTGCCGAATCTGAAGCGCCTGGAGCACATGTATCCGATTGAAGAAGGGCTGGCCGTGGTAGGTGTGCATAGCGCCAAGTTCAAGAACGAGAAAGATTCGAACAACATTCGGGCAGCCGTCGAACGTTACGAAATATCGCACCCCGTCGTCAACGACAACGTATCAGCCATGTGGCGCAAGCTGCGTGTACAGTGCTGGCCAACACTGATGATACTGGGACCACGGGCAAACCCACTGTTTGTGATTATGGGCGAGGGAAACTTTGAGGATCTGAAGCTGTACGTGGGCAGTGCGATACGATTCTACAAGGAGAAGGGCGAAATACAGCGCCATTCATTACCCCTCAATCTGTCCGGCACTGGTACGATCGCTTCGAACATGAAATTTCCCGGCAAAATCGCCTGCTCGGTTCCCACCACGGATGCTGGCAAGGGGAGCAACGAGGAGCAACTTTTCGCCGTTTCAGACTCGGGCAACCATCGCATACTGATAATCGATTCGGCCGGCACAGTGCTGCATAAGATTGGTGGCAAGCAGAGCGGATTTTTAGATGGTAATTTCTCGAAGGCACGTTTCAACGCTCCCCAAGGCGTTGCGTTCCAGGGATCGGATGTGGTGTTTGTTGCAGACAACGAAAATCATGCCGTGCGTAAAATTGACCTCAAGACGCAGTCTGTAAGCACGATTGCAGGAAACGGTACGCAGGGTAACGATCGTACTGGAGGCAAGAGTGGACGCGATCAGCTACTATCCTCGCCGTGGGATGTCGCGGTTTATTCGACGCGCGATCTGGATATGTCGTTTCATGCGGATGAAGCGAGCGTTCCATCGAAGGATGTACTGTTGATTGCAATGGCCGGAATTCATCAGATTTGGGCCATCTTTCTGGAGGATACGATCTGGTGGAAGTTCAAGAAGTACACTGCCGGTACGTGCTGGGCCATTGCGGGCAGCGGACATGAGCAGAACCGTAACACATCTTACCCACACAGTGCCGCATTCGCGCAACCTTCCGGTCTGGCCATTAACCGTGTAGCAAAGGAAGTTTATCTAGCGGACAGCGAAAGTTCTGCAATCCGGAAAATTTCACTCGCCGATGGTAAGGTGATGGCCGTAGCTGGTGGTGATCGTAATCCGTTGGTAAGTAGACACAACTCACGAGCACTGAATTCATCCTTCCATAGCGTCCGCTCATTTTTATTTTTTTTGCAGGATCTGTTCGCTTTCGGCGATGTGGATGGAAAACAGTATGCGGCAAAGTTCCAACACCCTCTTGGTGTGGCATACAATCCGTTGGACGGTTGCGTTTACTTCGCGGACACGTACAATCACAAGATCAAAAAAATTGACGTTTCGACAAACTGTGCTACGACCTGCGAGTTCCGTGAGTCAAATGGATCCGTCAGACGCTTCAACGAACCGGCCGGCCTTTGTCTCGATCGTACTGGGCAGCTTCTGTACATTGCCGATACCAACAATCACGAACTGCTGGTGGCCAATCTCGCCGATTGCAGTATCCGTCCGTTGAAGTTAAACTTCCGCGTACCGGAAGAGTTGGACAGTGTGGGAGAAAATCGCCGATCGTGCACCACCCTAAAACCAACCCGTCCAATCAAGATGCATCCCGGTGCGGGTCAGAGCTCGTTACGCTTAACATTTAATCTAACCTTCCCCGGTCGTACAACCAAACTAACCGACGGTGCACCACAGCAATGGTCCCTCGAGCTGCCATCGACTGAATGGGGTTGTGAGTGCACCAAGGGTACGATCGACACCACTGCCGGCCAATCACTCCAACTGCTCATCGCACCGCCAGCAAACGATGCGTCAATGAATGGGAACGATCCGTCACCGATTGCGCTTAACTTTAAGCTTAATCTTTGTGAAGGTGATATTTGCTTTCCGAAAGAATTTACCGTGCTACTTGAAGTACAATACTCCGCAAAGGAGGTCGGCCATACGAACGTAGAACGTTACGACGCTCAGGAAACGTACGAGGTGCAGTTATCACGCGAAAAAGTTTCCCTTCAGCAACCGTGAGAAACAATGTTACGTACAACGAACAAAAGCATTTTAAAGTTTTCTTTTTAAATCACTCTTTACGTTATAGCATTTGTTGTTAGTTGTTGAGTTGTGTGTACAGTACGATGTGTACCACCATTTATTTTGCGATTGTGTGATTTTTGTTTCTTAAATTCATCTACACGACCGAGCTTAGCTTCAAACAGGATACAGGATTGTAGCATTAAACTAATGCTCCTCAATTTTTGAGATTTCTGTATCAATTTCAGCAGAGAACGAAATACAATGGAAAGATGAATTTTAACAGTGTTGTTAACGACAATCCGTTCGCTTTTGAATCGTCCACCTTTTGTGGACAAATCAACCACTGAGTGAGATCTCAGTACACTGCATGTCAAGGATCGCTAGGACTAAACATCGACCACGAAAGAACTCCTGCAATGTAGTAGAATGTAGTAGAAATCATAGATGGATTAGTTTAGGAGAATACTCATCACAATAAAGTTTCTGGAACGACTAAAACGAATGCTCAGGATAATGAATGAATGAAGAAATA
>AXCM01004072.1:0-22132 GCA_000473375.1 Anopheles culicifacies | reverse complement strand
ACCATCACTTGTAGTAAGCCCAGCGAAAAACCCAGTCACCGAGGGTTAACGTACGGAGCAAAGACGAATGTTTTGAAGAAGAAAAAAAATGCTCCCTCACACACACACACACGCGCGCGCGCGTGCTTCTAGCCAACGCACAAAGTAATAGTGATACTTGGAGCGAAAAGAGAACAATGCAAATCTTTGGCCCAGCGAGAGCAATGTTTTTGGAACAAGTTTGTTTTGTTTTTTCGGAAAATGAAACCGAACAGACCCGGGTGGTAAGCTTGCCCATAAGGGAAGAGACCTTGGCGGGACCGAACTACGCCACTTCACTGCCGGTGCAGACTAGCCCAGCCGGGCCCTCCTCCTATGTCCACTAAGCTATCCGCCAGCAACCGTCTAGATCCGTGATCGTGTTCTTAAGACTCACGATCAAGAAACAAACAAAAAAAAAGGCACAATGCTCATGCACAATCGTAAGAATAAATTAATTAGTCGCCACCAACACCACCGTAACGCAGGTACAGGCCACGACCTGTTGGAACCTGACCGCTACAGGACGCGCTAAGGGGTGTGCAGGTTTCTGGGGCCAACAAACTGCACGCGAACCGGGGCCGCTACCGTTCCGGGGAGAACGTTCTAAACCGACTTGGTGTTGCACACGGCTCGGCTTGTGCACCGTATGCACCCTTCAGCCAGGCTTCCGCTCCAAAGCGTCACAACCCTCAAGAATAGCCGTGTACTTGCTTGTACACGGAAAGGGAAAGGATACGGAGACAATGAGACTTGCCTTCAAAACGGCAAGACCAAAAGCGCGTGTGTACAAGTTGTTAGCACACGCAACACACACACACACGGGTCGGCAATCCTTGGACCCGGTCGAACCTTGAAAGTAAGGAGTTCTAGCTGCATTTTCTTGCAAACCGTGTGTATGTGTGTCCTCCGTGGCGGGTGCTTCGATCTGCTGGCTCCGAAGGGTGTAATTTATCTTGCCATCCGGATCGTCAGACGCAATGAGACCATGAGTGATGAGTGGATGAATGAAATAAAAAGAGTACGTCGATCATTTGCGACAAAGCGAATGCCTTTATGGTAGATAACGAGATAGCTTAGACAACATCGGTGGTAGCAGGTGACTCGATGTCTGCTACTTCAATTAATGCATCATTGGAAGAATCTTTCGACGAACGAGCATCCTTTGTTTACAAATCGATTGTCTTGTCTCGTTTTGAGATAAGCAGGATACTAGAATAATCAAAAGAGAAGCAAGAAAACAACCTCACGGATGATAATACTTACAACTCAGCACGCACAAATGCAGCTCCTTCGACTAGATTGATAAAGATCAGTCAATGCATGATTACAGCGTGTTGCACAACAAACTCCACTCTAGAGCGAGCGAGCTACAGAATCCATTCTCAGCTCATAAAAGTATAATTCGCGTTTTGCACTCTTACGATTTTCTATTAGCATATACACCACCATTAAATAAGTGCACCTAGTGCTCTAATGCTTGCGCGTAGTACCATTTCAGCACACCTGTTACTAAGAAGCGTTTTGATAGCACACTTTAAGAAGCCGTAGACGTAGTGCCGCAACTTCCACCCACACGGCACGCCGGAATGGTATGAATAAATGGTAGGAAATACCGCGACCGTGCGAGTAGGTTAATTTGCTCATTCCATTCGCCAGCTAATATGTAATCAACGTCAGACCGGAGAATGATAAGGTGAATCGATTCTGACCGCCTGCAAATGCGGTGCACCTTGTATAGGGAGCTAGAATTTATTTTACGAGCCATCTTGGTGGACAAATAGCGCTCCAAACAATGCTCCAGATATGAACGTATAACCCCCACTGTATGAGGCATGACTGGTTAATCCTTTTAGCTGTTACAACCCTGTGAGTCAACTATGGTTTCTAGAACAAGTTGACTAATGTCACTGTACGAGGTTTTTTTCTTTTTTTTTTTTTTGAGCCGGAAAACAGCAAGAAGTCTGTCGATCATCCTACCAGATATAAAGAAGGCGTATATCAGAACTGTATTCATTTATGACTTGTAGTTCCCTATGTAAAGTAATGGATTTTAGTCTTTAGAATTATCATTTCAACTTGGAACACCAGGCGGATCTGCAGGTGTTAACTAGGAACACCATGTAGCAGGTTGTTCCTCGCTAATTGAAACCGTTTAATACAGTTAGTGCATTGAATATGCAATTCTATCCAGCCAAGTTTGTCGATACGGCGTGCCTTGCAAGCTATACCTGCGTAAGCACCTGGAGTTCGAACGGACATCTAAAACCGGTTGCAGTAAGGACGCTTACACGGATTTTGAGCAACCGTAAACAAAACATCCTTGCAGAGATTACTCACCCAAATGAACAGTTAGCTATGAACCGGGAAGAAATTCTGGGGGGTTTTTGGACCCCTATATAGACGAAGAACAAACGTAGGCGGAAGAGACCATCTCTAATGGACAGAAGTTGTGGAAAATCCCACCATAAAGATGTCAAGATACGAAGATGGTATCGTTTTCGCTTTCTTCTGGTCGTTTGTTTTTAGTGCTCTTTAACTCGGTCGTCTAATAGCTTAAAGTCCCTATCCGTAGGCCACAACTTCCACGAATCCAACAGCCTTTAACACATGTTGTGAAAAACCTGGGCAAAGGGAAATTTGGGAATCACGAGTACCACCGACAACTTCGGTTGTTATGCACACACCCCATGCGCGTTGTACGCGCAGTTCAGCAATGCGACGCCGAAGCGTTGGAATTACCCGGAACCGGTTCTTCACCTGCGTACTCTGGCGGTGATAGCACCCCCCGGTATGACGGAGCACCCCATCGAGGTGGGGATTGAACGAGCGTCGTCACGCTGCAGTTTGCTGCGGCAAAAAGGCCCGTCTTCACGCGTAGAACACTGCCCACAGGTGTTTTGGTGTGTACAGCGCGGTACGGTGGTGATGCTCGCCGAATCGGGGAATCTCCGAAGACGCGCTCGCTACGGTCTGTGCATTTTGCAATGACGTACCATTGGCCGATATAGTCACGCAGGGGATTCCATCGCAGACGGGGCTTGCACCATTCGCGCGCGCGGTCGGTACGCTCTCTCTCGACCACGATCGCCGTTATGCTTCTGGTCAACGATCTGGTCTAATGTCATGATTCCGTATCGTATGTGTCAACACCTCTCACCGCTACGTATCGCCACCATCTTCAGCGCACGCAGTGCCATTTGCTGTAGCAGATTGTTTGGCGGTACGATTTTCTTCAAGAACACAAAACGCCACGGCAATCGAAAACGGGCAATAAAAAAATGGCATGATTCTTTCAATCTTAATGAGTTTTTGCGGCATAAACTTAGAAACGATGGCGAAACTCATCAGTGGCGAACAAACAAAAGCGAAAAAACCAAACAAACTGGCACCCTCCTTTTGCAAGGTTATATTGTTATATTACGTCTAATTACGATTATAATTGCATAGCTTTCGGCAATCCGGTTGTCCGAGCGTTTCCTCAAAATAAAACATACAGACTTCACTAACAACAACACACGGACAACAGCAAAAAATAAGCACCAAACAAACTGGATGATGCAAACTTTCGTTTCTGAGCATCATCCTTACGAGTCACGAGGCTGGCTCCCGGAGGGGTACTAGGATACCTGAACGCTGGACTGCGCGAATCTTCGAGACCTAGGACATGCTCATAGCTGCCCCATTAGTTTGTGTCTCTTTTGCTTCTGTGTGTACAGAAAAACAAAACCGGCATGCTCCTCTTGGGCAGCTCGACTCCAACCGGCATGGAATCGTCCAGAGACGCCATCCCACCCCGTACACGACGACGTGATCAGGTTCACGTACTGCACCTCGGAGACTCGCGTGTCGGGACGTCTTGTAAACGCACTTTTAAATCAATTAGCCCAGGGCACCACCAGCATCACCGTCCACCTGCGTTTGGCACATTAGCGCTCGCAATGGCGTCATTCGTGTAACGGACCAAAACAACATACCTCGCCTTCTGCTGCTGCTGCATTATGGTATCTCAATTTACGCTCATGGCGTCGCTACTGATCGTTGTCAATCATCGGCGTACCGGGGTGATCCTCTTCAACCGGCAAGTTGTTTGACAGTCACCACCTCTCGATGGACTTTCGCTTCGGTGGTGTGCTCACCCTTACTTGAGATGCCGCAATTTTGGCCGCATTGTAATATCTTCACACGATGCGCCATAATTATGCAGAATTTACCAGCTCCCCGCTCTTTCCTTCTCGCTCACCCGACCTGAAGTGTTATTTTTAGGCATCACGCCGTTGTTTTTGAATGGAGAAGTCGAGACGTTTGTTGCCTTTTTGGAGAGATTTACACAATGAAGCGTTGTATGAGGTGCTCACGTGGAGCTCGAGGATATCGACGAGCACCTCTGAAGACGAGCAAAAAAACAAGCTTATACTTGACAGCGAAAGGTAAGGTGCCTGCACGTCTTCTATGTTTACCAAGCGTACACAAACACTTTTCTCAAGCAGAGAGATGAACCACCTACGAGTGCCCTTGTTGTTTTGGAGTTTCTGTTTGGAGAAGAGTAGCATAATTATGCACATTGCACATGTGATCGATTTGATTGATCATCAAGCTCTGGTCTATAAACTGAAACAGCTGTATTTACCTTTGAGAGTCGCATAGTTTGCAAAGTAAAATAAACGTAAAAATATGACTATTTCATAAAGTATTAGTAGGAGTAGATAATGAAATAGAAAAAAAAAACAATCGAATAATCTGAAACAATAGATGTTTTTTTTACAATTAGAAAGTATATGCGTACGTGACTCGTGTCTGAAGGTCACTAGTAGAATATGCCAGCCTTCTGGAGAGCTAGTCTAGATTATTCCTTAAACACCTAACAGCTTCCTGTACTCTGGTTCAGTTTCATGAATGAAAGTGTAGTTAACACCCCCACCGGCCGCAGGCGGCTCCCACACCACCCAAGCTTTGTTGACGAGCTTCGAGCTAACAACAATAGTTTTGTTTCGCTTGAATGGTAGCCAGATCGATGGGAAAGTGATCTCCACTTATTTCCGATAGTGATCACCGAGTGGCGTGTTAAGTTCTCCAGCGTACTCACGAGCCCGCAAAACAAATGAATGAGGAAAAACAGCATATTTTGCCTTCATTCATCAATTCCGGTCGCGTTATCTAATACCAACGCACCGATAATCGCAACGCATCGTGTTGACTGCAGTACCATTATCTTATTGTTCTGCCCTGTGCGCATCATCATCTCAGCTAAACGCATACGCAGTAAATGGTCTAATAATCAAACGTAATTGACCTAAACAATTCGCTAACGGAGTGATTGATAGTTCAACAACTCAACGCACCAATGACGGGGATATGTAAATCTTTCAATTCCTAGAAATTCGGACGACAGAATCGACGAAGTAAAAGCTTGCAAAAAATCACACATATCTGAAAAAATATTCCATTCGTTCTACCAATCTCTCTTTGAAAGTCGCGTTTTCTTCCATTACGTGTGTGGAGAGGCTAATCTCCACCCGACCGGCAGCTTTTGCCCGTGAGCAAACCCGAACACGTGGATGATTCATACGCGGCATTTTGCTGGCAAAGTCCAGCGCACCCTAGTGACGCTGGGAGATTCCTTTGCTGAAGTTCAAGGGACTTCCCCGTAGCAAGAATGATCAGGAAGGAATACGATCGACCGATGGGCACGGTTTCAAAAACAAATCTTATCTTTTTTGCGCTGACTTGGATGATTTTTGTTCAACTTCTCAAGTAACACTCGACGATCAAATATCCTCTTCAAACCTACTATTCGGTCAAGAGGCGGCGACCTCTTTTTGGTTACGCACGGAATACTTGAATACGCAACTCTTCGTCGCTCGTTGCGTCTGATGGCTCTGTTTTGGTCGTCTGGAGAGGTAATTATTGGGAAAAAGATTGAGGAGTTGATGAAATTATTCAAAATATTACAGGTAGCCACCTGGAAGGATGGGTGACATTTAGAGACAAAAAGTTCATTTGATCGCCTGTAAACTCTGACGTCTAAATTATGAAATGTGTTACGAGGGTTTATGAGGGGTTTAGGACTTCATAAAAACCTTAGGCATTGAATGGAGATGCTGAGATATTGTAGACTCTAGATAAAACAAATCAAAATCGCTTCATGATTCCTTTAAAAAAACACACTCCGCGAAACCTTTTTGGACGAGTGTCTACCCACCCAACTGTATTAAGCTCCTTGTCAACTTTCAATTCGACGAGCGCAAGAACGAAACAATCGAAAAGCATAAGAACTTGGCCTGGCGTCCGGAAATACTTTGCCACCTCTAATGTTTTTCGAATTTCAGCACCTAGTTGGCCGAACCACCAGACAAACCTGTTTCCATAACCCGCCATACCCGACAGTGCCGCCCGTTAAGCTGCGGATACTTTTCGGTGGTAAAAATCCCACCGGTACCTTCCGATTTCCGCCTCTGCTCACCTTGCAACGGGCCCGGTAAAATTCCCGGCGACCGACCGACCGGTCTGGCCATTTCCGCTACCGATGATCCGTCGACGTCTCGTCGATGCCGTACCTGTCGGTCGGCTACCTGTTGAATTTCGGATACGTTTGACCATCGAAACATAATGTTTTGACCATCTCGGGTCCAGCAGGTTAAGAGCGCGGTTTTGGGTTCGTGGTTACCGAGGGTAGGCTCTAAGGGTACACCCCCGTACAGTGCGCGGGGTGTCGCACACACTGATTGTGGCTGTGCGTAGCTCTATTGTTTTGTGTCGTGTTGAGGAGATATATGTTGCACGCGGACGCTGTTATGCGCACGCGCTCTCTTGCTCACTCTCGCACCCATGTTCCGAAGCCAGCAACACTGTGTAGCAGGTGCAAACAAACACGAACGCTCGGATCCGTTCCTTCGTACACGTGTTTGTGTGCGTATGCTAACTGTCCCGCTCACCTGCGAGCTTTGCTTTGTTGCATTCGTGTAGCAAATCGTGTGCTGCCTGTGCGTGTCGGGCGGTGGGGGATACCCGTGCTACGTCGCGTACGATGTACGGTGGTGTGTTTCTGCCCACCACCGTAAACCGGACCGGAGATCCGGCGCGGGTATTTAAACTGATGCAAACCAAAAGCGGCATGCATTCATTGGTTTGCTTGCTTTTTGCAAAGTGCCGAAGTTTCGGAGACAGCGAAAACACACTAGAAGAGTCCTGCGAGACACGCCAGTTCGCCGTAGTAATTTAATTCGTATTCGCTTTACGTCCAACCCAACATAACGGTGCCGTTAGTGCGATTTTGTTTTTGACGAGCAGTGTATAACGAACAGACAGGATTCCAGGCGTCCAGATCGGTAACAGTCACGACCGTCTAGACACCCAGTAGTAAACGAAACCTGTGGTCAAACGTCGAACAAGAATACGCAAGCGAAATCCTATCACCCAACGGGAGTCGCTTCGAACGAGCATTAAAAGCGAAAGATCTAATTAGACGACGAATCGAACGCTTACTCGCCTTCCGAAACCTGAGAGCAGTTTTTGCCGAACGAAAACACAGAAACTACGCGTGCTAAGTGTTCCGGCTACAAAAAGGCTAACAGAAACGTTGCACTTTGCAAAAAAACAAATCTTCAACACAAAACGCTTAAACTCATCCTAAAAACATGATGGCTGTCGCTGCTGCCCAGAAGAACCGTGAAATGTTCGCGATCAAGAAATCTTACAGCATTGAGGTAAGATATATTTGGGGGTGCTTTACTAAAAAAAAAAAACTAAAGTAGTAAGTGTTGGGGGGGTCGCCGATCGTTCAGTGTGTTTTAAACAAAATCAGTATTCAGGAAGAAAAAATACATTCCTGCCAAGCAAAAGGAACTTGAACATTGTGATTGAGTGTGTGTGAGTGTTTGAGTTTGAGTGGTTTTCTGAGTGTCCAGTGTACTTTTGCTTTCGTTAAAAAAACAAAAAGCAAACAAAAAAACATTTGAAAAGCTATAAACAGTACTTGTAGTTTGCAATCACTTTGTAAGCAACACTTTATCTAGGGAAAGATCAAACCGCACAGTGCCTTTAACGATCGTGCGATAGCACCCGTTTAATTGCTGCTCTCGCCTGCACACAAAGTAGTAGCGTACTTCCTTAGTAGTAATGACGATGTGTGAGTTTAGAATCCCCCATCTCTGTGCCAGAGTGCGATAGATTTGAATAAAAGCACTTATCGTGAGCTTTTAGTTGTAGTATGAAGAGCAACGCCACTCTCCATACACAGCAAACAGGTGGTTCGTTTGTTTGAGATTCTACCACTTGCGTATGATTAATTGCTGGGAACAGATTAAAGTGATTTTTGCAAGGCTTCAGGCAGAGTTTGAAGTGTGTAGTGTTTGTAGATGGAGAGCGAAAAAGACAACATAACATCAATACAGAATTCTAACCGTAATAGCAATTTGCTGATTGGTTGCCTTATCCTTGAATGATCTAAAATCGTTAGCATTTGTTCTAGAACGATCTTTGCAGTCTAATGGGAGCGAAATCCCAGCAAAAGAAATAAGATAGTATTTGTGCTGTGATTTCTCCTTCGTTGAGAGTATTCGTATAAAAAAACTAGCTCCTACTCTGGTGGTTGATTTTGTGCGATAATAGAATTTTGTTTCTATAATTTGAATTAGAAACGTACACTCAGAAGATTTTGGAAAAATATTGAAAAATAATACATTTCGATTTTATTGACTTTGAAAGCTCAGAAATGCTAAGAATCGTCGATACGTAATCGGAAAAATCCCCTTCCACTCGACTAAAGAACACATACATTTCCAATAACGTGAACATGAAAAAAGCGTCACAAAAACCCACCATTATAGCACCGCTATAAAAGTTTCACCTGATCAGCGTCAATGACTTTAGCACGCAGTAACAATATTCTCAAAACAACAGGAAAAAGGAAACGATCGCCAATCGTTGGTGGGTGCCTTTGAGCGAATACCGTCCACCGAAATCGATTCATCATCGATTGGTCACCGTAATGGAACCAACCTAATTATGACCAATTTCCTTCTCGTCATACCACTAACCGTGCGCGCGCTCACTCTCGATCGGCGTGAGGTTAAGGCCACGGTGGCCGCTTCGGAAACGGAAGGAAACCACCGTACAGTGTGCCGCAGTACCTGAAGCCTGACGAACAAATGCATCTACCGAAGGTCGGTCCATTTGTGTTCGGTCGCGCTATCGCCCGTGTACCAAACGATCGCAGCGTCGAATGTTGCTGAACACAGAAACGTTACCCGGTTGAATGGTGGTGTTTGGTTGGAGGAAAAACGATCCAAGAAAATGATGCTGATTTGCGTTCCTCAGTTTTTCCCCACATGAATGCATCTGAGCTGATGGTAAAGACGCAAGCTGGGGGAGAAACACGAGATGGGCACAGCCTTTGTCTGAATGTCTGATCAAAGTATCCTTATGGGGTTCTTCTTTGTTAGCTTGGAAAGATGGCCGCCATGTTTATCTCCCGTTAGTTAAATACTCGGTAGATCAGTTGTTTAAACAATAGGCTCACAGCCGTCATGCCAATTTTCCTCCGTTGAGTGGAGTTCTGAGCCGGGTTCTTTCGAGGGACCCAGCCGATACTGACCGCCAACCAACATCAAAGCAAACCCCGAGTAAGTAACTCGCACTGGACGACACTCCTTGGAGTCCGTTCTCCTCATAACAAGGGAAGGCAAGAAAAAAAAACACACAAACACACAACAAACTCGTTATAGGCCCAAGCTTGCGGAAGTGATTGGGTACTTCAGGTCCACGTCCTGGTGGCAGGGCAAGCGCGATATCGCGTGCCCCATGTTCGGCGAGACGTTTCCTTTCACCGGGGCGCAACCGAAAATATGGCAAAACCGGCCATAATTGCGGACTGGGCACTGGTGATCGCGCTCTCGGCGAGGGATTTCTATCTCAAGGTCAACGTCAAAACTCTGGGCAAGAAGGGCAGTAGAATGGACATAGCAGAGAAGAAGGAAAAAAAAACTACGGGCATAAGAACACGTTCACTCGTATCACCTTGCGGGACACATATAACACATAATCTACTTATTGACATTGAATTTGGCAGAAATCAGCAAAACAGCGCGGCTAGTGAGTGTCATTAAACCGGTCCTCATTACCAACGAGATAGTGAGGCTCTCCTAGCTGCTAATAGACCTTCCGTGCAGCGTTCGGCACTCGGGATGCTTGTGACAAGATCTCGTCCCCGCTCAAGGAGCACCGGTGTGTGTGTGTGCGTTTGTGGGCTGTGTGAGCAGATGGCAAACATCACCAAACCAAAGACACATTGAAGATTACATTCTCTGAGGGCGGTATACAGCATTCCATGCCTCGTCTAGCGCTACTACCAGAGATACTGACAGCCTAACGCCTGTCACTGATGATGGATATCTCTATCCGTACGATAATGCGTGTCTAGCAGCGCATCAAACGTGCATGCGATTTGTAACGACTTATTCGCACCCACAACCGTGGTGTGAATGTTGCTCACATGTGGCAGCACCTGTTCACACGCAACGCAGCCCGCTTTACGGCTCCGAACCGTTGCCAATGTCAATGACGAACAGCGTGCCAGTGCCAACGCTAAGTGACGTGAAGGTCCATCGCACGTCCCACTGCCCGTACACGTACCCGTACGGTTTGCGGTTGGGCCTTTAATGCATGGGTTCCTGATCGAATGGGGCAAAATCTTGTTGTTGCTCTTGAAAACCAAAACCACCAAACCGAACGTTGCCAGAGCGTTTCGACCGGCGGCAAACGCGGAAATGGAATGGATTTTCGGGTCAACATTTACTACTACCCACTAGCTTCATCGAACTGTCAACGTCCTAAAGTCCAACCTGATCGTCTTCCGACACACGTGGGGAAGTATTCTGACAGCTGCCGTAGTCACTCGACTGGGCAGGGGAGGTTTTGGAAGTCGATGGAGGTAGCCTACTAATCAGGTCAATCCGTTTGCTCGTTGCGCACCGGTAGATCGCGATCATGTCAAGGTTTTGGCCGTAAAACCGAATCGCAATCACCCGAGATCGCACACGATCGTGCGCACGCATATGATGTTCCGGTAGCTGGCAATAACTGGACGGATTGGAGGCTCGTAACAACAAGCACCATTACTGTGCACTCGTGCACCTGCAGCTCGTGGTAGTTGCATCGCGGTTGCGTCATCGCGGGTACTCCCTGGCCCAGCCACAAGTGGGAGCTTGCTGAGGATGGCGTTGCATCAGCTCACGCGTACGTTTAGCCGTACGTTGTGCCTCCATCCGCACAGCCGCGAACATTTCAATCACGGGCCAAGGCGTGTTAGATGGCGTGCGATCGGTAGCTCTGCCTCGGCAGCACCTTAGCGACAGTGCGCGATGGTCATTAGGCTCATAAAACATGCAGGCACAATCTAGCCTCGAGCCACAAGAGCTGGCTGGCGGATGGCTTTGACCATTTCTGGCGGCCACATCACTCCCCATTTGCCTTGCGAGCTCGATGTGCCGTCACGTCAACGTTACTCTCCTTGCAATTAAAACATTTAGGTGTAAAGCCCAGATTTCATGCATCCATACATTGCGATTTGTTGCGATGATTAACAAACAATTAATTTATCTTCTTACTTCACGTTACTCCTTCCAGAACGGATACCCATCCCGGCGCCGTTCTCTGGTCGACGATGCCCGCTTTGAGACGATTGTGGTCAAGCAAACCAAACAAACCGTTCTGGACGAGGCCCGCGCAAAGGCCAACGGTAAGTAGCGCGTGCTAGTGAATGTCTTCCGGCATGTGGCATGGTGACTGTTTATTCATGTTTTTTTGTTTGCTCCATGTTTGATGGACTCCTGTGTAATCTCTTTGTCTCAGCACTAAGTGGAAAATCCTGTTTTACTTATGATTTTATTTCCCTCTTTTTTTTGTTTGTCTTTCATCTCTCCCGCTCTGTTGCTCGGTGCACGGTTATATTTTGGTTGTCCAATTTGGCATGCTGCTGTGCCACCAATTCGTTGATGAACATGCGATTAAAACCGATGACAATAATACGTACGCGTAAAACCCGTTCCTGGTAACCGTCCGTAGACTCTAGTTTGGAGTGTACCATTCTGCAGGCCCAAGAACAGCATCAACAAGGTAAGCCGAAAGAGCCCAAACCACCCCAACGAGAACCAGAAGCTGGACAAGATCGAGCGGCCATTTAATGTTCCTAGAACTGTGCGATTAAACCTAGAACCAGATAATGAAGGGAGTGTGCTTTGTATTTGCCTTCTCTCCCACCGTAACACGAGCTAGCGAGAGAGGATAGTTGTCACAAATTGTCCGCTTAACCAGTGGTAGTAGCAGCAGCAGTAGTAGTAGTAGTACTGAGTGAGAATTTGAACCAAATAACGAAGGTCATACAATTCCGTTCACTTTCGCACAGAATTATTCAAGTATTAAGTTTGATGTCTTTTTTTTTGCTGCTCCTACCCCACATTTGTTACACTCTGTTGATCAATTTTCCTTCAATTAAGTTCTACGGCTTCGGTTCTTTGTTTGGATTTTAATTTGTTTAAAGCTTTCGTTTATCTAACTTTTTGTTTCGTTATTATTTCCATTTTGTTTCTTCCATTATCGTTGTTTGCGTTTGCCAATTATTTCCTTCGTGAAAACCCATCCATCTGTGACGGGTGCGTTTTTTGGGGGTGATCTGCGTGCAGAAGACAAAATTCCGCAAGAGGTTCAACAGACAGTCGAGGATCAGGATAATGACGAAGAGGAAATTCGAATGGTCGCAGGTAAGCATCGGAATGCTGTTTTTTTGTTTTTAATTTCCGAACGTTCTGCATGACAATATTGATGTGCTTATTGTGGTGTGTTTTTTGTTTGTTTTGTGTGTGGCCATTGTTCGTGTCCCAACCTCGTAGTTGATGAGCTACCCCAGAAGCCGCAGGAACACCTTCCAAGTGCCGACGATGAGGAGAAGGAAACAGGTACGTGGTGTAGAGGAGAGTAGAAGTTGAACCAAGAACATCATCCCACCTAGAACCATAACCCTCTTATGGCTCCGCACGCTACCGATGTTCCTTCCGCAATCCGTTCGGCAAGCAAGAAAGCTTTTCCACGTCGCATAATTCATACTTTACGCCAGAAGCACTCTTTTGACAACGTTCTCGTGGTCATTTGGGTGGAAATAAAAATAAGCTGCTGCGAATGTGGGGCCATGCTTTCTTCGGCGAGAAAATGGCTTCCCATTAGCGCCAGGGACCGTACGCGGTTCACTCCGTCAACTGTGTAAGCGTGACGCAATCGTGTGAAGAATTCTTCCAAAAAAAAAGCTCAATTTCTCCATAATCCAACCCGTCGGTCGGAAGTCGTTTCGGGAAGGTAGCAATAAATTACCTTCCAAGAGTGTGGAAAGCATTCGCACGTGGAAAAAGGATTTACTTGTTCGAAGTTGAAGAGCGAAGGGACACGGTTCGGTGGCGTTGTGATAGCTCCGGACTGACAAAGACCATTATTAATCGAGCGCTCTTTCTTTCCCAACCCACGCGGTAACAGACGCTGGGCTAACTGAGGAGGAAGTTGTACTGCAGAACGCTGCCTCGGAATCGCCCGAAGCCGAGAAGGAGGTGGTCCGTGCCGCCGTGGTCGTCCGACTGCGGGACGGTATGGGATCGCTCGGACGCATCCTTAAGGCGGTGGAGGCGTACCACGGCACCGTGGTACATCTGGAGTCGCGCCAGTCGCGCAGCGAGGGCGTCCTGTTTGACGTCCTGGTCAAGGTCGATATGGCCCGCTCCAATCTGCTACAGCTGATCCGTTCCCTGCGCCAGACGCAGTCCTTCGGTAGCGTTAGCTTGCTGTCGGAGAACAACGTCAACGTGAAGGCGCCCTGGTTCCCCAAGCACGCCTCCGAGCTGGACAACTGCAACCATCTGATGACCAAGTACGAGCCGGATCTTGACATGAACCATCCCGGTTTCGCAGATCAGGTGTACCGTGCTCGTCGCAAGGAAATTGCCGAAATTGCATTCGCTTACCGATAGTAAGTGTCTCTCTCTCTCTCACACAACCGGGAGTGAGTGTTGTCCAACATCAGCTAACCGAGCACGCTTCGTTCTTTCCTCTTCCCCAGTGGAGACCCAATCCCGCACATCGATTACACCGAAACGGAGAACAAGACCTGGTCGGCCGTGTTCGCACGCGTGAAGGAGCTGATGGTGAAGCATGCCTGCTCCGAGTACATTGCCGTCTTCAAGAAGCTCGAGGACGAGAAGATCTTCGTGAACGAGCGCCTACCGCAGCTCCAGGAAATGAGCGATTTCCTGCGCAAGAACACCGGATTCACGCTACGACCGGCCGCTGGTCTGCTGACGGCTCGCGATTTCCTCGCTTCGCTGGCGTTCCGTATCTTCCAGAGCACACAGTATGTGCGACACATCAACTCACCCTACCACACACCGGAACCGTAAGTTGACAGCTTTTTTTTTGTGTCCTTATCTTTTTTTCCCCGCGCAAAGCCAATCCACCGGAAGCACACCGCACTTCCACTTTAGCTCCATTATGTGTGTGCGCCTTTGCCTTCCTCTCATCTTTTTAGAACAGAGCCCCTCTTTTGACGAGCATCTCTTGTAGAACAATTTATGACTCCATTGTGTGCGAATGTGTGGTTTGTTGTGTGGAACCGGTGTGACGGTAGGAAAGGGAATTGGTGCAGTTCCATTTTCTTGCGCTTTAACACCATTTACTGCTACCAAAGCACTTCCCAGCAATGGCGGGCAAGGACATTCAGGCATATGAATGCCGAAGTCATAGTTCACACTGTAATATTGCAGTTGCTCAAAAGGGCCATTAAATTCACGATAACATTATCACTGCATGGCAATCATAGCAGATATGTTGAAGATGGAATTCTTCGGGTATCTAAAGCTCTTCAACATTTACTTAAAGCAACAGTTTATGTTTCTTCTTCTTCTGACATTGAAAATGTTTTATTCGACCTATAGTTCCACCACTTAACCATTGACGCTGGATTTAACCTTCTTGATCCTTCATTCATGCCCTCTCTGCTTCTACAAGGTGGCGGAACGTATTCCCACACCCGGGTGTTCCCTTTTCCAGTCGTTTGAACACTTGGCGCACAATCAAACATAACCGTTGTGTGGCAAAGTGGCAAAAAGGCATAAGATGTCATAATAGAATAAAATGATTTTAACGGCAGCCACTTGCTCTCTTTGTGCTGCTTCCGGCTGCCGGCTGCCAGACCAGACTTCCTTTCTGCTGCACGCGCTCGAACAACTTTGCCTTTGGTCCCCAAAATGGGTCATTTCCTTCGGGGAGTTCGGGCAAAAGCTCCGTCAATTCCCACACGCACCATTTGCAGAAAGCGCTCCTTTTGATGTCTTACGACTAGTGGAGTGAACATTGTCTCGCTCCAACATCTGCCCAGAAGGTTGCCATTTATAGAATTTATAAATGTCTCTCTCTCTCTCTCTCTGTCCTCACAACACGTACGATACGGTGTTTGCAACAAGTGGCCCACGCCGGAATGCTCGACAATAACTCGGCTCATGAACTTTTTCGCTTTCCCTCGAGGAAACTCAATTAAAATCTCGAACGGAAACAAGGAAGCGCATGTAAAGGAGTGGTCCTTTCTAATTGATTTTTCCGATACGATATGATGTTGTCGATGATGATGGCATTCAATCAGTCCCGTTGCCCTTACCGGTGTTGCTAAATGGTTGCCCACGGAGTCACACTTTGTCGGCTAAATAATGGCAAGTTACCATAACGTTACTACCGTTGGGAATGCATCCCGATCCCGATGAAAATCTGGTCCCGTGGGTCAGAAAGATATTGCTGAAAGTAACTTAAAAATGTCTCTCATTGCGCGCTGTGTAGTATTGAGCCATCTTAATACCTTCCCCCTTTCCCCTCCACACAGCTCCAACGCTGGTGTGCATACACGCAATCGTCCACAATTCTTATGCTCATCTCCAATCTTTTTCCTCTTTCCAGTGATTGCATCCACGAACTGCTCGGTCACATGCCGCTGCTTGCCGATCCGAGCTTCGCCCAATTCTCGCAAGAAATCGGATTAGCCTCGCTCGGTGCCTCGGATGAGGAAATTGAAAAGCTCTCGACGGTAAGTAAAGTCGCAATATGGTCGTACAACGAACGCATCGCTACAAAAAAAAAAAACGGTACCACGGACATAGCCGCCATACACACGGTACGGTGGCAGTAATTGCGCCTCGGAAACTGAAAAGCGGTCGCAATTTCGCTAGGTCATCATCACATGGCCATTACCACTCTGCACCGATCGCTTTGGTGGTTTTGTGTTTCGTCTCGTGTTTTCGTGTGCTTGCGGCGCCATCTACCGATCGGGCCCGTTTCGAGCAGTTTCGAGCAGCTAGTGTAGGCAACGCTGCACTGCAAAAAACGAGAACCATTGGCAAACTTTGCCATTGGCATTATAAACAAACTAGCAAAAAACCGGAAAAAGGAGGCCACGAAGGCCGGATCTCGCTGGTACGGGTCAGTAGCGGTTGCGGCGTTCTTATGAACCCTCGGACCAACGGACTTTCGCGTACATGGATGCCTAGCGTAGCGTTGCTGCGTGCGTTGCAACCGATCAATGGCATTCTATAGCGGGTTATGATTTATTCCGATCCAGTTAGAACCTTAGTGCTGGGTCGGCACTAAATTTAATAGCCCCAGCAGGGCTTAGTCGGTTATGTGCTAGTTTTTTTTCGCTGCAGCGTTGCGTTGGTTGTCACTCATCGGCATGATTCTGTAACAGATCTCGTTGCAAAGTGCAGTTTTAACCTGTTTGCGTCTGTTTTTTTTTCTTCCTCTCGATTGCTCCCCGGCAGGTGTACTGGTTCACGGTTGAGTTCGGTCTGTGCAAGGAAAAGGACGAGGTCAAGGCTTACGGTGCCGGTCTGCTGTCCGCTTATGGTGAGCTGCTGCACGCCATCAGCGACAAGCCAGAGCACCGCCCGTTCGAGCCAGCCTCGACCGCCGTACAGCCGTACCAGGACCAGGAGTACCAACCGATCTACTACGTCGCCGAAAGCTTCGAGGATGCGAAGGAGAAGTTCCGCCGCTGGGTCTCGACCATGTCGCGACCGTTCGAGGTACGCTTCAACCCGCACACCGAGCGTGTGGAGGTGCTCGATTCGGTGGACAAGCTGGAAACGCTCGTCTCGCAGCTCAACACCGAAGTGCTGCACCTTACAAATGCCATCGCCAAGCTGAAGCAGCCATTCTGCTAAGTCTCGCGGGTCCGTTCACGAAGCGACCCACTCCCAAACAGCAGCATGTGATCTGATGCGTGTGTGTGTGTATACGTGAGTGAGAAAGAGAGAGAGCACGCGAGATATAGCGAACGAACGAGAACTAGGAGCGAGTGAGAGAGAGAAGCGAGACAC
Source organism: Anopheles culicifacies (assembly GCA_000473375.1). Lineage (NCBI taxonomy): Eukaryota > Metazoa > Arthropoda > Insecta > Diptera > Culicidae > Anopheles > Anopheles culicifacies. The sequence continues at coordinate 4,718 of AXCM01004072.1, read as the reverse complement.
TAAAGCAAAGCAAACAAGGAAATATGTCTGATCGACAAGGACAATATGCGTAAGCCCCCGGTAGTGCTCGCCGGCAAGCGTCCTGGACGACGCTTCAGCAGTGAAAAAGGGGGGCCACACGTTAGCTCGCGCCATTCTGCGGACTACGCTAAACTCGATGTATACTATATCCGCTACTTCTACCCACTGCTACTACTATTATTACTACAACCGCTACTACTATTATACGGAACAGTATTCTGCACCCATTCGGTGAAGCGCCAAACACTCGCTGAAGACGAAGAAGAATGCTGGTGCGTATATCCTTTTATGTATTTTTTGTTGTTTTTCACCGCGCGTATGCTTGCATACGATCGAAAATCAGTATCGATGCCATGGGGTGGCGAAGCACCCTGCTTTGAAGGAACATTGTGCGATCGAAGCAGAACCAGAACAGTGCACCCATCCCACTCCGATCGATCATGCGTGACGTCCATGTGGCGTCCATATTGTCCGGAAGATATGGATCCCACATCGTCCCCACGCACACAAAAGAAAGGAGAAGCGTCAGGAGTATCCAGCTCCAACGAAACGCCACAGCTGTACAGCTTCGGTATTCGAAGCTCGTAAGCCCTCGCATAATTGAAAGGAAAGGAAGAAGTAAGACAGCAGGAGAAAGAGAGAAAGGTTTGGAGTTGAACTCCAAACCCGTGCACGCCTGCACATGGTTCTCTCTTTCCCCTACCCCGTCTTATTTACCGGAGGACGAACGGAAGAAGGATTCAACGCAGTAACATCGCCAAGCGTGCCATCCGCCAACCTGTTCGCGGTGGCACCTCACGTTTTCAACATCCTCAGACCGACGACTATTCGGTTGTCGAGTAGTGCAATCACCCGTGTTCGTGTTCTGAGCGTCCCGTTCCTCTTCTCCAACGACTTGCATGCGATATCCGCATGTCGAGCCTGCAACGAAAAGGACACGCTACGACGGATGAACTACATTCAGTATTTTCCAAAACGGATCCCTGCCAACCAGTCCAACCAGGATAGCGCTACATACACACCATCCATTGGCCAACTTATCCTAACCTCCAACCATTCCGTTCTTCCTTGTCCTTCTTCCTCCCTCCCCCAGAAGATGGGCAGTGTACTACATGTGCATGTCTGCCATACTCTGGTACTCCGGATCCTTTCCTCATCAAGCAAGGAACACCATCGGCGAGAGTTACACACATTCCTACCACCCAAATCCTTCGTTTGTTTTATTTCATTCTCTCGCTCTCGCGTGCGTGCTCGCAAGTTCCTTGCCTTTTTCCCCTTCCATCCTTGCACACCCATCACCTAATTACCCGTACGATCCCCTTTATACCCCGATCCCTTCCAAATATGTGTACGTCCTGTCAACGTAGCGTAGAAGAGTATTGTTTATTGAAGAGAACATATTTTTTCTTTATTTAACGTAATTTAAGTATTGTATACTATTTAAAGTTAGTGTTTAAACTTAAATTATTCACTTGACTTGAGCAGATACTTTGTTTTTCGTTATATGCAGACCAATGTAAGCGGAATGTTGCAAGCTCCCTTGTTTGTCAAGGGACGGATTTAGGTACGGCGGAAGGAGATCGTGATCGTGATCGCGGGCTGAATAGTTGTGCCGACGGTAGAGCATTCGCCAGGATAAACCAGCAATAGGACCAACCATACATACAGAGCTAGTGTATGCGATCGGCTGCTCCTCCTCCTTATTCCATCGTAAAGGAAGTGACTGTCCAATACGATACGTTAACATCTGATTAAGGATGAGAGCGGTACGATGAGCATATGCGAGATACTTCTGTGCGTGTGCGAGCTCCTATTGTGTTGGAACCGGTTGAAGTTTACCGTTCAGAACTATTCCACCGCCCTCCGATCACGGTAGCTAGTGTGCTTACTTTACGCTTTAAGCTTTAGACAATGAGGTGATGAACCGTAAGCTAGGTTTGGTAGAGACACCCTTCCGGTAGTAGTATAGATCCGGAGACACAAACGGCAACATTCACGGCTCAGGACAGGTTAAGACAAATCCTAAAAGACAACACACTGCAACGAAAATTCATCCTCGACTGTCTGTAATCTCATGTTTGTTTTTTTTTTTATATAATTGTGTACTTTTTTTATTATTGTGTATAAAGGCAACAACAATGAGCATGAGCGGAAAATTTCTATTTATATTTATACGAGACAATCTTAGCACGCGCACGTTTAAGAAAGTGAAGAAAAAAAAGCATGTAAAGACAAAAAAAATGTGGATACAGGTAAAAATTTTCCGTCTTCATGAAAAACTTATATGTAAAAGCTATCCAGCACAAAGTAGCGATGCAAATAAAAGAAACTAAAAAAAAACAACAACAACAAACAAAAAACAATTGTCGATCATTTTCTTAAAAGTAACTGGGAAAGAAAATAACACGATACATTATAAGTTGCTTGGAATATGTATTTTTCTTTTTAAATTTTAGGATCTGAGATGGTGAAGGAGATTGTCTTGAAACAAACAATAAGTAATCAAATATGCTTGGCAACTTCAACTTTTAAGCTCATTGAAAAAATTCGCTATCATTTTTAAGAAGAAACTATGTGAAGAAGGAATGATTAAATTTATATTTTTTTTTCAAAATTAATCTGTTATTCAATTTATAGTTCAGATTGAAGAGCATCAATGCAAAAGAACTGTAAAAGAATTGAGCGAACTAAATAAAATTATGCTTGTTATGGAACCGGTTAACTCAACACTGGAATGGATTGTTGGAATTGAAAGGCCCGCAAGTATAAAACATAGACAAACTGGTTTGAAGTCCCAATATCTTCGTTTCGTTTCGTCCCAGAACTTAAAATGATTCAGTTAGTATAAGTTGTGGGATCCAGAAGCCTTTTTGAGGATAAAATATCATCAGAGGAAGGAACTAGAATATGTAAGCAGTGGTGGATTACCATATGGGCGAAGTTGGCGGCAGCTAGGGGCCTCGCCGATTAGGGGGACCTCGTCGTTCAGTGAGGATCCTCCCACTTTTTGCTCACGGATCAAGGATTCATAATGTTAGGGGCTTCAAATGCCATTCCACAAAGGGTCTCCAAAGAGCTTGATCCACCACTGTATGTAAATAACCAGTAGAAAGACAGAGAATATCAGAAAAAGTGGAGATAGTTATATGGAATAGGAAATGAGTATAAAAATAACTTCAATCGTTGTAAAAGTTGTTGTGCAGAGGTTATTGAGAGTTATAACATTTTGTCATCTAAATAAATAGAATTCATTTACATTAACAAGTAAAGATCCGAAAAGCAAATATCATCATGCGATTATTTCTAGCAATGAAATATAACTTTTAACACAAATGACAAGGTTGTATAAATGATTTATAATATGTAAATAGTAAAGCAAAACAAAAAATATAGTATTTTCTCCACTTGTTAGTAATTCTTCCGCTGAAATATGAACTATGCACACAATATATAATAGTATGACCAGATGCACGACTACTACACGACATTTGCAGGCAAAAAAAAGGCGAATCAATCCTGTTTAAACTAGATAAAATTAGAAAATAATATATTATTTATCTAAATTGGACGTATAGCGGTTTCAAATCTTTTCCACATCAACTCCCTTTAACTGTATAGACCCTAACGATGGTGAAAATTATAAAAGAGAAGAAATTATTTTATCATATGCTTCTTTTATTAAAACACATTATAAATAAACAAGGTCTGGAGAAGAAAACTAAAAAAAAATTAAAATTATTACACACAACGTTCAACGACAAATTTAACCGCCGTTATTGAAATATTTCACACGAAATATTTCATTTGGATTGCTCGTTTGCGCTTGGCAAACGATAAGTTTTGCACCTGTCAGCGTTGTCAGTTGTGACAGCGATGGCTGTCAAAAAACGATAAAATGCACAAAATTCCGAGGCGAAGATAAATAAATACGCACACACCAAAGTGATTTTCCATCGGTTTTAGAGGAGTTTCGTGCGGAAAATTGATACGATCATCCGCGGTGGTGGTGATGCAGCGGGATAATGTGATCTAAGCTGAAGGCAATGGAAACGGCAAAGCAACGACTGTGTCGCGTATAGTGCGAAGGTGGCAAATTCCGTGTCCGTGTTCCGCGAAACAAAGAAACGATCACCATCACAACAGAGCGCAGTGGTACGCGTTTGTGCAGGAAGGGAGATCTGACGGGGTGCTGTTTTCATTACGGACCAACGCCCCCCACCCCACCGGCGGTGTGTGAGGGGAGAGCGTATCAAAGGAAGAGAAAAAAAAGTACACAATCGTAGAAACTACGAGATAGAGCGGCTGCTAATGTTTGCTTGTTGCCTGCTGGTTGCCTTAAGGTTGCCCCGTAACCAGTTATACACGTTCGTGCCGATCTATTCGCGACCCGCAGCACTACGTGCCGCTGTTTCTGTTGTGTGACTGTGAGTGCGCGTGTATGTTTGTGTGTAGGATGTAGCGTGTTTTCGCTGCCCTGTCACAAATGGCACAGTTTCAGAAGGTACGCAGGCCAGTGCTGCATCCAAATAATCGTCCGGAATCGGCACAAAATGCCGGGAATGCAATGAGCAGCGTGATGTGTAGGGTTGCCGCGTTACCAAGTGCAGTGAGTGTCCTTAGCCGTGCGTTAGTGTTGTAGGCCGATTGTTTCCTGTTGTGTACAGTGCTTGTAAGTGTTACTTTAGTACCAAGGCCCA
>AXCM01004071.1:0-25509 GCA_000473375.1 Anopheles culicifacies | reverse complement strand
ACATTTGATCCCATTTTATTGGATCAAGTCAGATTTTGGAAGCCGATTGGGAGTCGAATTGATTCTACTTCCCTGATATCCAATTTGTGCAAATGAATCCAATTATGCCAATGTATTATTTAATTCAGGGATTTTAAGAAATTATTTTTTCCCAAATTAATTGTAATATCCAGTTTTATTTGAAACCATTTTCAAAAGTTATTATGGTTATTTAAAATTATAATCGAGGAACTAGGAAATGATTAACTTTTTTTTATTAAATTTCAAACCATTAAAATAAATCTCGTTAAATATTAAAGACACCGCATAAGCAATTATGCCTCCGGGTACACTATCGTGAATGAATGAAATATCCGTGCCATGTACGAAATGTGCACTTTCCACCAGCGTGGTCGTGATTTAATGATGTGGCTATTATCTAACGATCATTAACTACGCTGCTGCATTCCGGAAAGCTTGCTGACGACGGGAAGGGAATAAAATGTTCCATTAGACATGCCAACCAAAACCGTTTCACAGCTTAGTTCCGCGTGGTAAAGGGGTAAAATAGCACACCAACGAATGTGCTGAGGGGAAAGTTTTTCGGTCCGTACACCATTCGACCACACAATCGCCAACGACAAACGGAAACACGGCCACAGCTTAATTTCCCTCTGCTGGCGAAATGAAAGGAATGAAATAAAAGCGGAAAGAAAGTACCCCATCAACGATAAGCGAGGGGTGGTGGGATGCCATAGTTTACGTTCGTCCCGAGCGGGAGTAATTTAAAATCGAATTAGTACAACCCGGCTCAGATTTATAGCGAATTTTCCTTGGTGGCAAGATGATGAGAAACGACGATATAAAACATCATAAAGATAGTTCTATTGGCCGCACCGAGCTGTACCATCTCGGCACAGTGAGGGTGGCTTTTGAATAAATTTCCATCTCTTACAACGAAAGAAGAAGCAAGAAAAAAAGTCTCACCCGATCGATGGGACTCCCACTTTCCGATGGAAGGTGGCTAAAAGAAGGCAATTTCTTCTCCTTCTGTGCTCCCCCCCCCTTGAGGGAAGTTGCTTGGGGAACCCTCAGTACCACCACTGCCAAGACTAAAAACAACAACAAAAAGCACCCTTAACGTTACGTTTTCGGGACGAAGATGCTTCCTTTTTGCCCGTGAAACACTAACCCAAACACACACACACAAATGTGCGCGTGGTCGTGCACATTGTGTGGATGGGGTTGTGGGTGGATCAACTGATAACGGGATGGCACTAATACCAACGGCCTTTGAAGTTATACGAGGACGCGTACCAACACACGCACAACGGTGGTTGGTGTGCAAAATCAGGCGCATCCTCCACGCGCTCTCGTCGGTTCACACTCTGGAAGGAACTTCTGACGAAGCGCGTCGTTACTAACATCGTCGTCGTAACGCACGAGACGAGATGATTACATTTCCACCCCATTCGATGAGAGCCTCGTTGTTTCGGGGGAAGGGTGAATGTAAAGAAAAAGCGAGAGAGTGAGAGCAAACTCTCCCAAGAGCGATAAAGGGAGCACAGTCTCATGGTGCGATTGAAAGCAAAGCAAAATAACGTGGAGCACGAAATCCCTGATGTACGTAACGTGAGAGTGTGGATAGGGTTTGGGAGAACACGACCTATGTGGGTGGGTCATAAAATGGATAAAAATCTACACTTGAGCTATGATTGCTACTATTGCTGTTGTTTTTTTTTTTGTTGCTTCTTTGGTCTTGTAATTGCATATCGGTTGCCGTTTCTCCGGTTCTCCTTCAGTTCGTAATGATAGTCCAGCAGTAAGCTCCTCCGGTCTGAAACCGGAGCAATTCCATCGAGGGTGCGGGATTGTGTGGATATGTTAAATTACATGTTGCAAAAAAAAAGCAAAAACCCTCCCGGCTTGTCGGGACACAGTCTACAGGTAGTGTCTGTAGTGAGCCACCACTTCTCACAATCTCGGGCGCACATACACGCGTACAGTAGTGGTGGTGGTGGTGGTGTATGCGTAGCTGATACATGCTCAAGCGCGGCCATCTATTTATAGATAGCTGACTATAACCGCACACGGGCAGGACCTTCGGTGCATCCTTGAAATGTGAGCACCCCACAACAGGACATACGGGAGGAATAGCGTTTGCCATTCCCTCACACACATAAACACACACACTAAGGGTTTTTTTCTAAATATTAATCTACCATTGGAAAAAGGAAGCTATGACTTACTTCGGCTTATCGGTGTGACCTCTTGATGAGGTTGACGTATGGTGGTATGGAAACGGCCACCCTGATGCACAAGGTTAGGGTTGTAGGTAGTAGGAACCGTTCAAAACTGACAGCCGATCACCCGAAGACAAACACTGGACACCACTGGCAGGGATTACACACGCGCGCCCTAAGCACACACCTCCGCAAAGTAAGGTTAAGCACGCAACGAACTTTTCGAATGCAGCGAAGATAAATGGAACGATTTTCGGTCACGGAGCAATGGTACTGATACTGGAATTATGGGTTGGTATACGATGCCCTTCAAGGCGGTACCACGCTAACGATTGCCGTTAATTCGAATAAAACGCACTCACTCTTGTTCACGGGTTCACATGTAACACAGCTCACTACATTTTTTCAAACCACTATCACTATGTATTCCTCACGTTTCACAAACTTAACAAACGAAGCGCGAGAAAAGCTTTAACATAAGAAAAAAATGGAGGGATAATGGAAAGTAGAATATTAACCCCTCTTTTGCTAACGTGAAACGAGTTCCTGTATACTACCCTGTCCCCGAACCCCGATATTATGGTGTGAAGTTTTCACTTATGGTACGAACTACTCCATTGGGAGTGGGATTTTCCCTTATCGTAATTTTGATACGATTTTCCATCGTACGTTGGTGCTTTGTTCCGCTGCTGTGTGCCGTTTGCCTGGTAAGCCGATAAAGCCGTCGAGCATCGTGCGCCAACGTTCATCGGACGGGGGAGGACGGTTTAATTTGTATGCCTTTATCTCCGCACGTCTTTAAGAAGTTTGATAACGGGAGCAGGGAAGCACCTTTTAAGGGATAAGGTTGAGTACTATTACCTGCGGGAGTTTGGTGGCTGGGTTACTGTGTCAGAGTGGGTGCTTCATGTGGGTGTTTGGTTCGGTTGAAGTTAGAGAGCTACCGATAGGAATTGATATGTTAGAAACAACATGTTGGAACATTTTAATGGTGTTTTATACTTTGGAAGCTACACTCTTTACTGCCCTATCCGGAGGGTGTACATTTGCAAATGAACTGATCTAACTTTTAATGGTTAGATCGTTTAATGGCTTTCCTAATTCTCTTTTGAGTCGTGCAAAAGCAAAAAAAAAAGGCAACAGAAATCTCTGTCGACAGTTGACGACAACCTGTCAGCAAAGTATCTCCGCTCTTCGGGGACTTGTGTGCGGATGAATGCTTGCACTCTTGCCAGTGTGGTACAATACGGTGGCTTATCGAGTCAACCGTGAACTAGGACGATAACGCACACACACACACACACACACACACACACACACACACACACACGCGTACAGCAGCTGAAATCCGAGATCTTCTGGTGGACACTCGAACACTGGGAATTTTCCATGCACTTCGTCACGCTTTACACCTGAAAGGTTTTTCATTTCTTTTTTTTCTACGTCGTCATTTGAATGGGTGAGTTCAGGCGGAAATGGAAGCGAAAGAAGAATTGATAACAATCGCACACAGGTCACACAGTTCTCACAATTTAGTGACCTCAATGGTTTAGTATCTGGAATTGCCGAACACGCCACGCCTGTTGTTGTACGGGAGGAAGTATTTGGAAATTCCCACTTGGAATAGGTACAAATTTCAAAAACCACCTACCCAATGCTTCACTCACTATCTGGAGGGGTTTGGGAATTACACTACCATTTCCCCACGTGCCCACAGGTTCACTTTCTTTTCTTCCAACATTTCAAGTTGCCCAGTTACCTTTCACCGTACCTCACGCACAACCGTTTTAACCGATGTCGATGCGTCGTTGCGAATTTCCGTCCTGAGAACGCCTCCGTTGGTCGTTCTGTACCAGCGTCGATCCTGCAACTAAAGCCTAACGGCGCGAACCATACCACAGAGCGTACCACTTGATGGAGCCGAACCAAACCCAAACGAGCTGCGAGAGCGCAAACCGACGAGCGAGTGAGCTGTGGAAGGTTTTTGCTCGCAGAAAATACCAACCGTACACTTTACACGGCACATGCTCGCTCGACGCGTTGCAAAAGCTTTCCCAGTGAGGTGATTGCAAACCGGGGCTACAAACAAAGGTAACATCGCGCTTTTCCACGTGATAAAGCGTGAGCGTGATTAGGTCGTAAGTCGGAGAGAGAGAGAGAGCGAGAGCGAGAGCGAAGTGCGATGCACAATAAACGCACACAAAAACGTACGAGCCCAACGCCGCCTGGATGGAGAGCGAATCTCTCAGCCATTTTGGTACACCACCTGGTCGGGACCGTGTTATCATAATGGACGCTTGCCTCGCGTCATCATGCTAGCAGCTTCCCGTACGCACCAATACACCGAACAGCAGCGCACGCAAAGCGTTGGACAGTTTTTGAATGAAAGTGACGAGGGTTGTTTTGGTCTTGGCCAAAGAGTGATGAATGTTTGTGTGTGTGTTTGTGGGATGAATGTGAGCAAACGCGCTGAACGGCGTCAGGGAAACTCATCTCACGCTCACGGTTCGGGAAGCTGCGTGAGTAACAAGCGAATTGGACGGGGAAGCATGTGGATGAGGATTCGGGAACTTCAACGACACTAGAAAGGTGAGTTATTTATTCGTGTCTGCTGGTGGAGTAGCACGAGAGATTGTTCTGTTTTGCTGACCTCGGCAGTTTGACGTATGGATTGCAATTACGGGATGAAGTAGTGAAGAGCAAATTGGTTAGCAAAGGCTGTGATGTTTTTGTTGTCGCGTGTTCTTCACCCATCTCTTTGAGATGCCTTACTACACAGCCTTTAGCGTCTTGAGATTCGAATCCGTTCGGATTGACAATTTGCTAAATTGGAGATTGTATTTCACTGTTCGATTATATCCCATAGCGGATGTACAGAGGACGTTAGGAGCTGTGTTTGAGTGAACATTAGACATGTAAGAGGGTCACATTTAAGAGTGGGAATAGTATGTTTATTTCAAAAATATACATAAATATAATTGTAAATTTTGTATAAGATGTTTGATTATTACGTTTGTGGTTGTGTTTTTTTTTACAAGTAAACTACTGGGCGTCTCCATGCTCTTCAATAAACATTGTTTTTTGTATTGTTTAGTGTACAAAATAATCTTCTTCTTCTTCTCTGGCTCTACAACCTCGAGAGCCTGTCATTTCTGGCTTCCGTGACTTGAATGTACAGGCAACAGGATAGTCAGTCCTGTATACGGGGGAACAACCTGAATGGGATTCGAACCTCGGTCCTGTCCGTTCGAAGACCGGCGCCTCGGTCTCCTCGGCCACCGAACCGCTCCAACATTCAAAATAATAGATTCTTTTATTTGTAAAAGTATTTTATTGTAAGTTTATTTTTAAATGCTTTTTAGAGATTGCCAAACCATAACCATCAACGTTTGTAAGCCAAATCCATGGGTATATTTAAATGGAGACGCCTGGTAGTTGAGTGATTTGTTCATCGCGATCGTACTCCCATAATGGGGACTGATTATCCAACTACGTGGTATCAATAAGTTTAGTAAGCCATTAAAAGACCCTCAGCACCAAATAGTTGGTTTGTTTGTTTATTAAACTGCAAGCATGAATGGGAATATAGATGGAGGCGCCTGGTAGTTGAGAGCTTTGTTTTCTTTCTGTATTTATTAGACAATTCTAGTATGTAATATTATGAAGTTCTTAAACTTCAACACCTTCCAGGATTTTTTTTATCTTCTCCGAGGTGTTTTCTTTTGCTTCAATGCGTACCAGGTTGCTGGAAAAGTCTTTTCCGTTCCGGTATGTGTGAGTGTTCATTTTTCTTTCTGGAAGCGTTCAAGTATGTTGATTAATGATGGTGAGGCACTTACTGTTCGCACCATGCTTGTCCTTGCAAAAGTAAAAATATGAACATATTCTACCGCTTCGTTACAAGAATTTTTTTTTGTTTTTGTAATCTTTAAACATTGCCCCGAAAAACGTAGAGAGACTCACTTTGGACTCTCCCACGTGTTCTCCTGTCCCTGTCAGTTCCCGAGTAAGTAAGTTAATGGATATTGTAATAGGAAATCTTGCAACCATATCGTTAAAACGTGCACCTTAATTTTCAACTCAACGTCCAACGTCCATTGCTTTTGATTATGCTCCCGCCGTATCGTTCGATGGTATGTTTGGAAACTTTTTTACAACATGTCAAGCACATTATTCGCCATCGGCACGCCAAACCCATCGACACACAAATTAATCCGCAGCTTCATGTGCGTACAAGCGGTAATAATCGTAAACAGTGCAGCCACCATTCTTGTACCGTTCGCTTGGCACAAGACACAAGCATGAGTACGGTGTTGAGCAGCCGTATTTCTCGAGCTGTACGAGAAAATTGTACAATTTAGCTTTTCCTTCATTCATTACCATTTGCAAGCAACAAAAAAAGGAAGAATAAAAAAAACAGCAAAAACGCGCAAATCGGCAAAGGGAAAGCTTCGATGCTGTGCTGGAACTGATGTAAAAGTTTAGATTTTTTTCGCCCCACATTTTCCCACTTGCCCGTTGGAGTTTCCTTCCCCGAGATGGGGTAATGAAAAATTTACACCGAATGTAGCACAATCAGCGGCAGTGTGTGTGTGTGTGTGTGTGTGTGTGTGTGTGTGTGTGTGTGTGTGTGTTGTACGGACGATAAAATAATCGTTACGATTTACTGCATGGCAGCTTAAGGGAGCGGTCCCCTTGCATACAAACTTTCCGTTGGCTGCTTATTTTTTCATTTGTTTTAGGAGAGGCAGGAGGTGAAAGAGCTCGAGGAAAGATGGGGTGTTGTTAAGGGCAATAGTTGAGGGAATCAAGAAGCAATTTTCCTCTCCGTAGCACTTTTCATTTCTTATGGGTGGGTCCCGAGTCCACTGCCCATTTTTACTTCACAGACAGAATGGCCTGTTCCGTGTTGAAGTTGAAGGATTCCATTTCATTTTTTTTTCGATGTTCCATGTTTTTTGGGGGGAGAGTGTACAAGAAAAAGAAGAAATGGAATCACAAAATACGTCTTCTTTGTGTTTCGGCACTTCCGCCCTCCCCAGACCGAAGTGCAGAACGAGAAGGCAGGCAGAAGGAAAGGAAAGCACACAAAATGAGCCGGAACTTCGTGGAAATCCGTCGCTACGTTTGAATGTCAAAAGAATGGATTTCCGATTGGGGGTCGAATGTCGTCGTCAACTTGAATGAAAATGTGCAAAAGAAGGTGGAAACGCTTGGGTAAAAAAAAAAAATGGTACAACATGAGAGAATAAATTAGGACACAGACAAAAATGGCGAAAATAGAGCCTCGAGGTCTAGAAAATGGCACAAAGCTTACAATTAAACACCAACATAGCGATAAGGTTTAAAGGATAAGAATAAGAAGTGATAATTTTGAAGCAATTATACATTTACATTTAAAGCACTCGTACGCGTGTATTGTACGCAGTTAACTTTCGTTCGGTTTTTATTTTGTCGGCCAATAGGACATGGCCTTTCAAGCACATTGTTGAAGACGCACGTTCTGTAAAAGTATACGATAGAGAGAAAAAAGAAAACATAAAACACTACATCAAACAGGGCGGGAGCAATGATAAATTGTAGGCACTTTATCCATTTGAAAGCGTTGGTAAGCGCGCACTGTATGTGCACGTCTTGTTCGAGAGCATTGCTATTCAGTTCTGTGTCGGTGTTGTTTATTTCGACAGCCTTCTTTTTCGTGTCTGGTACGATGAAAAGGTTTTGCTCGCAATCGCAAGCTTACAGTTGTTCGTTTTTGTTTTTGGTTTTTGTGTGCTGTTATGCTTCAAATGGTAATAGAAATGTTACGACTATCGTTGAAGTGGATGCCGCACTGGAAAAAGCTTGACCTTGGCCGTCGCAAAAAAAAACAAACGTAAAACAAAGCCGTTTGTATAGTTTGACATAACCGAGAAACAATAGAATGGACGGATGAAATAGTTAAATTGGCATCATTTCAGGAACGTTTTAAATGCTGTTCTTCGAGAGAAATGAAATGAAGGATAAAAAAACAATGCTTAATGGATGGGAACACTCTCAGACTGTTCCTGCAATCCTTCAATAAAGTCGCCGTTGGTTCCCGTAATGAACTATTTATAAATTCCTGCTGCACAAATCCTTTGCATGTGCACAGCAATCGTATGGAGGGAGGACAAAGTGTACGATGGAGCCACCGGTGAGAGCGTGTTGAATGTGCTCTTGAATCTTAATGCATCTGGTTGCACAATGCTTGAAAGACGGAGCGAGCGGCCACCCAGTGTAGGTTAGGGAAGGATAAATATATTCTAAACAAAATATTCATCGCAATGTGTCGTGAAGGACCGTACGCTTGCTAACCCCCGTTTTCCCACCGTACGTGTGTTTGTGGTCCCGGTTTTCTAAAGCGAATGCAGCAAGTTCGTGGGCCAATGACAAACACAAACCACAAGTCATGCGAAACGGAACAGCTGAACTGTACGCGGCAAACTCAACAGCTCAGCAGACGTGGCAAATAGAATCGGAAAGGATTAGAGGCAAGACACGCGCGTGGAGAGCAACCCCAATGGGAGCACAGGATATCAATGGCTTTGGGGTAGGGCTAGGCGCTTTCATAATCTAGCAGCAGTGAATAATAAAAGTATAACATGTTGAATATTGGCAGGAGGAGGGCAGGATCGTTTTATTGCAAAACACCGACTTTCTTCCGTTGGTGTGGCAGAGGGTGCAAAAGAAACTCCACTAAAATAGCATTGAAACAGGATTAACTTTTGAATAGGTTTGCTTTGCAAGATCGGAGCGATGGGTTGAAAGTTTCCCACCCGTACAGAAGAAAAGCGGCCTCCAACCAAAGTATTAGCAACTGTTAGCATTCAATGGTGATATGCAAAATCATAACCGCTTTCTGGTATTTCCCACCCGGTCACACTTTCTCATCGTAGGGAACGATTTGAATGCCATGCCAACACGTGCACTACACGTGCGGTGGTGTTTGCTCAGGTTCACACCACAACCGAGCTCGACTGATTATTAGCTGTTCATATGTTATTTGTGGTTATGTTCTGGTTGTAATAGCGTGCTGTCGCTGCATTACAAAATTGGCTGTTTTTCATGCCAGGAGCTAGAGAGCTTGTGGAAGTTGGGAAGCTTTTATCTGCGTTACAAGCACCATGATTAACAGGAACATATTGTATCGAGGAACCATGAGGTGGCAGAGATTTATTCGCCCTTCATGTTGAAACCGTTAAAATGTGCTGAATGTAGAAACAGCTGTAGTAATGAGCACGATGAGTTTGTAATATTGTGGACATCGAAGTAATATCGTGAACAACATAAAAAAAAATACTTTCAGAAATTAATATGAGATATGTGTATGTGGGATGTCGATGAAATCGGATAAAATACAATTTGTCTCAGATGTCGGTATAAAAACAGTAATTTAGTAAAGTAATTTAAATACGTAAAACACAACGGAAGCAATCCAATACACGAACCGCTCCATGTATATTTCGAACGTTCAAGTACTGGGCACAGTATTGTAAACGCGTCTTTAGCGCGCTCGCGATTTGACAGTTCTGCTTTGTTTACCTTTGTTGGTTTTTGTTGGGTTCCCGTCCATACCAGTCAGTGTGCAAGCGATTTTGTAGACGTTTTAGTTAAAATTTTCGTCTTTTCTTGCAGATGAGTAGGCGTTTGTGTTATTGATGCTGCTAGGTAAGAAATGGTCCAACAGCAAATGCATATAAAGTTGAACGTTTTGTCTAACTGTTTCTCATTGATGCGTGTTGATATTTCAAAACAGTTAACATACCTGGACGCTGTTCACTGGCTACGCATGTGCGAATAGCTTGATGGTTACAGTTGCAGAGCCCTACAATACATCAAAATATGCAGGTTTGTGCAGTATGTGAACTAACTCATCCCTTGTTCTAATCGGAATTGTTCCTTTTTAGGAAAATATCGTTCATGCTAACACATTAAGCTAGCGAATTGTATTGGAGCTGCGGGTTTTGCTACCGTACCGGAGACATTCTTACACAACAATGAGTTTGAAGAGGCCTGCTTCAACCAGTACTCCGGAGAACATGCTATCAACGGAAAGAAAATCCATGGCAACGGCTGCACCTGCCGACAGAAAAGTAGTAACACCGAAATCAAAACAATCGAGCAATCCAAAAACTCCACTGGCAGCTACAAAATCACCAGCACTGGCCACAAAGCAAACATCAGAAGTGCCGAAAATCGCCCAATCTCGTCGGCTTGGTGCATCGGCCAAAATGCCTGAGCGTAGCTCTACGAGCTGGCCAGACAAAACACTATCCAACATAGTGAAAGTGAAACACAAGAAAGACAGTGGTTTACCTGTAGCGTGGCGAAAAGATCTATACGGTACACGGCCCGGATCGGCCCAGGCAAGGCTAGAAACTTTACGTACAGCACTGCAACAAGAAGTCGAAGAGCAAAAAAAGGCCAAAGCCTCCTCGAGCATTACGATCAAACGCTTAGAGAATGAGAAATGTCTTCCAAAAGAAAAGGTCTCGTCACTTCCTAGCCAGTCCAGCAAGGGCTCTGTAAATACCGCAGGTTCTGCTAGTGCTATTCCAAAACATCCAGCTGGAAAGCATACTAATACAGCTCCTGAAGTTCCAGTAGTAAAGAGAACTAATGCTGTACTTGATACTTCAGTCAAACAAAAATTAGAACACAGTTTTGAAATGGATGTAGATGGTGTCGACACGAGCAGCCCTAAGCCTGTGAATTCTATTTCTCCACAAGTGCAAGCTAGCAGTAGCTTTGGTCGCTACAGTACACCTGTCAAAGTTCCTGACCGTAGCTCGTCGGGCAGGCCAAATAAGACGCTATCGAGCATCGTAAAAGTAAAACACAAAAAAGAGAGTGGTTTGCCAGTGACATGGCGAAAAGAGTTGTATGGTACAAGTCCCGGATCGGCGCAGGCAAGGCTTGAAAATTTGCGGGCAACTCTGCAAAAGGAGGTCGAAGAGCAAAACAATGCTAAAGCCACCTCAAGCGTCTCACTCAAACGTTCTCACGAGCAGATAAGTTCTTCAAAACAAATTGCAACAACACCTGTCAGCAAAAGATTGTCCAACTCTGCCTCTATCACGCCCGTGGCCGCTATCAGTGCTGTGCCTGAAACTACAGCTGTAAACCATACTGACTCAGTCCCTGAAGTTGTACAGCAAACTAACACTGCTCCAGTTGGTACCGTAACGGAACAACATGAAGACAGTTGGGAAATGGATGTTGATGAAACGAACAGTCCTGAACCGGCGGTTCCTTTGTCTCCAGCAATTCCGACGAGTTCTAAAGGCATGGAATATGGCAGTTTAGTAGAGTCCAAAACGCAAGCGACAAATCATGCGACAGAAGAGGTAAAACGTGACGCTCAGAAGAACACAGATCACGCATCGAATGATCAGGATTCGCCGAAGGGCGTATCGGACCTTAAGACCAAGTACAAAGATGGTCTGTCTGCGTTTAAGGACTACTTTTACTGTGTAATTGATACGAACATCTTTATCGAAAACTATAACGATTTTCAGGGTTTTTTGTCGAAAAAATACTCCGGTAAGTGGTAAGATAATGGTAATGTTGTTTCCATTTTTAAAGCTTCCGTCTGTCTGTATTCGCAGGAAGTCAACCGATCGTAGTTGTACCGTACAAGGTGCTACACGAGCTGGACACCGTGAAGCACAAAAAGCCACAGCTGGCACCCAAAATAATTCCGGTTGTAAAATTTCTTCACCAAATGCTGCGAGCCAAGGACGCACGAGTGAAGGGGCAGCATCCGTGGGATGACATGATCGAGCTAATGCCAGTACACTCACCGGACGATTCGATCATAAACTGTGCACTGCAGGTACAATCGGTAGCCGACAGTGGGAATGTAAAGGTAGTGTTAGTATCGAATGACTGTAACATGCTTACGAAGGCGTTAGTGGCAAATTTGAACTCCTGCACTATGGAAGAGCTTCAGACGGATTTCAAATTCTGATTGCCATGTGGGGGGGTGGGTGGTGATCAAGGAAACAGGTGCCTTTGTTGATAATCATTTCAACTCTAACACCTGTTTAGGAATATTTCATCTGTTCGTTTGCCACTCGCTGTATGGGGTCAGTCGAGTTTGGAATGTAGTATCTATTAATATTGTTAAGTTGTGTGTTTACTGTTGATGGGAAACGGTAGATGCACGTTTATGTTATTCATAAATGATATGTTATTATTTAATACCATGATTTGTTTGGTGTTTTATGAAATAGATATCCTTCTGCTTTGTTGTTCCGATTTTAACGCCCAGTTCCTACTGTGTTAAGTAAGAACAGGCTTTTCATTATTTTTTTAACTGCACTAAAACCTATTGTAATTTCCTTTAATTTATTTATCGCAAGCAGGATAATCTGCCCCGCGTATGGAAAAAGAGTCTGTGCCATCAAAACTGGGTTTTCCTAAGACCAAAGAGCAATACCAATCCGCAGCTTTTAAATATCTTTATTTGTTTCGTTGAAAAATGAAAGCTTTAAGGTCACACTTCCAATTTATGTTTCACTTCTAATTATTTTTTTGGCAATAAATCAATTCAATCATTAGATCCCAGAAAATGGGGCATGTGCCTTGGTTATAGTTTGAGGAGTTCACTGCTTGATCAACGCTATTCATTCATTTCTGTTAAATGTAAAATATTGTTAATATATCGTTGCTGTGTGGAAGAAGTATATCTCAGGATTTTATAGGTAGGAAGCAAATAAGGATAATATGTATATATTCTTATTCTAGATTTTAATAATTGTACAATAATTAATCGTAAGATATTTGGGTAACGACTGACTGGATTGGACACGATCACGCAGAAATGTAATCGGGTTTGATTGTATCGAGCAATGCAATAATAGAATCGTAATATGTCTTGCAACCGGAAGAAGGGATTTTAATAAAATGTCACGTAATATTTCAACAAACTTTTTAGCATCGCATGTTATAAGATTAGTACTAATCAAAACATCCGTTTTTTTTAGATGTTAAAAGCATTTTTAATAATTTGTGTGCTCGAAAGAAACACAATACCAATATTACCTCCCTTCCCTATCTGTTGGTAAAATCGATAATAGTATTTCCTTCCTTGCTAGAACGTTGTAAAGGGGTGGATTTAATGTATGCAACATGTTGCGCTATCGTGTAATTCTTAATAGGACACCAGTTGGACGTCGCATAACTAGTGGCATTAGGAGTTGGCAATAAAAATGCTTCTTGTATAGCCAATTATGACAGAGCACCCATGCCCTATCTGTTGGTAAAATCGATAATAGTATTTCCTTCCTTGCTAGAACGTTGTAAAGGGGTGGATTTAATGTATGCAACATGTTGCGCTATCGTGTAATTCTTAATAGGACACCAGTTGGACGTCGCATAACTAGTGGCATTAGGAGTTGGCAATAAAAATGCTTCTTGTATAGCCAATTATGACAGAGCACCCATGCCGTCGATGGAGTGCTTTGCGAGATTGTATCGGAAACGGAATGATAATCAAACGGTTGATTTTATTATGTTGGACGTTTGGCTTTGTTGAAGTTCGTTGCTTGTTACTTATGCGCAATTGGCCAGAAGTTAGTTTTCATTTTGGTAGGAGTAGCTCGGTGGCCGAGGAGATAATGGCGCCCATCTTCGAACAGGCAGGGCCGAGGTTCGAATCCCATTCAGGTTGTTCCCCAGTACGCAGGACTAACTATCCTGTTGTGCGGGTACATTCAAGCCAAGACCTCTCGAGGTTGAACAGCAATGGAAGAAGAAGAAGGAGTAGATAAAGCCTAGTCGCTTGACAAGAACTAGTGTTTATTAGGGATGGCTAATATGAAATATCAATGAGAGCTTACTAAGCTGAGTCGAAGTCCGTAAGAAGCTAAACACTAAACTAAATAGAGGTACGTTCAACTGTGTCCATATTCTATCATCAATAATAGTAGGAAGTACGTACAAACGGTTTCTGTAGTATTATCTCTCGTGTTCTATTTTGTAAAGCAAATGAGCACTGCATAAACATCGATGGACTAGAATCATTATCTTCTTCAGTTCCACCGCCTTGAGTTTGATTTCAAACGTTCTCACCATTTAGCAGGATGAAGTTCTCGACACTGTTTGCAGTAATTACTTTTCTATCTCTCACTATTGGTGGTAAGAGTGCTGGTGTTTTGTGATGTGTTTCTGTTAAAAGAATTAAATTTTATTTCCTAGTAACACTATGTGCCGAAGAGTATCGTCGTGTGCGAAGGACCATGGGTGCTGGCAGCAACTTCATTAACTGTCTTGCCATCGGAAACTCCACTCAGCGTATCTGTTCGTACGACTTTGGCTTGCTGGAAGCGATTGAACAACGACAAAAGAACGGAAGTCGTATGTGCCCGGAAGGGAAAGTGTTTTACCGCCGCTGCAACGCATGTCAATGTGGCCGGGACGGTGCATTTGAATGTAGTACGGATCTTTGTGGGGAGGATTTCTTTCACTCGAATGGGATGCCTCGATTTTGGTAAGCAAGGATTCGCGGGGAATATTGCTTACGAATTGTGATAATTATAGTATCTGTAAGCTGCACGCGAAGTTGCTAAAAATATCAAGAGGCTGGTAATTGTTGCTGTAATAAAAGGTCATTTGAAGTTGGTAGTTTTGATGCTTGAAATTGTAGTTTGTTTTTACTAACACCGACTTTACTACTTTCCCGTACATCAGTTTCTTGAAAGGTACAATCAAACATGGGACTAGCGTTTGCTATAATAAATATACTTTAAATCCTACAACAGACTATTAAAATGCTGCCCTGAGAGTAAACGCACTCGTGAACGTGCTAACATACCTCTACTGTTGTTTCATCTGGCTCATACCGTTGAACGAAAAACTGTCTGCCCAGGACATTTTGCGCAATACGACCGAACCACCTGTTTGAACGTGCAACGTATTTTCAGCATCAGGCTTTCCAAGTGTGGTACTGCTACCGTCACGCTGATGAGCCTGGTCGTCTATTGTGCTGTCGAGCGTTAAATGTGACGAGCGCACGGTGATGGCAGATGTTTCGTACACAGTTTCGGCGAGATTAAGATTCAAAACTTTGGATGAAACAGCTTTCACGCTACTTTTGCCAACCATTTCGGAAAGCTGTAGTGTGACGTTTTCGCCTTCAACTTCTGCGTCCAGTGTACCATAGAAGCCGTCTGAAATCGGGAAGGTTAAACACATTACATAACATGGAGGATACAAGAAAAATTGATTTGGTTCAACGTGTACGCACTCATTACAAAGTTTTTACCACCGGTCGAACGTACGATGCAGTCCTTGTGGATGCTCTTCAGCTCCAAATCGCCATCCTTCGTCTGGAAGGAGCTTTTGTTGGAGTAGCTTGCATTAACCGAAATGTTTCCCTTCTCGGTTGATGCGCTAACCGTTCCACCTTGCATTTTGTCCAAAATTATGTTCCCATTGCCCGTGGTCGTAACAGTTACGTTTTGCGCCAGCGTTATACCCTGGCAAGCAACGTTTCCGGCAGTGCTGTTGAGCGTAATGTTGGTCGAACGGAGACTTCGCGTTTCTATGTCACCGGTGCCAACGACTTCGATCTCATCGCTGTACAGGTTCGCTATCGAAGTGGTTCCATTGTTACGGATCTGCAAGTCTGCCTTGATTGGCACTTCCAGAGTACACTCCGTTCCACCGGTGTTCGGGTCGCCGGTAATAGTGACAGTTTCGTCGGATATTTTTATCGCAAGACTGTCCACATTGCTGCCCTGTTTCACCGTTGCTTTTAGAATATTGGAATCGGGACAATCGAGCAGATCGTAGGGTATAATTTTCAGATCGTACGCACAGTCGATATGAATTTTCGCGTATGGATTCACTTTTTCTTGCAATGTTTTGATGGCTGTCCAGTTGAGTTTGGTCGTGGAAAAGGTACGACTCCGTATGCAGGATGTTAATGCAGCTCGGGAAACATTTAGGAAAATCATTTTCTCTTTAAATGCACTATTTCTTGAATAACGACGGAACTTAGAACTGGATTAATTTGAGATTGTGAAATAGTTTATCGATTGAGCATGCTAAACAACAATAAACACGCACAGTGTACGGCTTGTACGGACATTTATGTATGACAGTTGATAAATATTTTCGTTTGATTTGTAGATCCAAAAAGTTTTTATAATTTTTTTATGGATTATGAAATTTTTATAAAGCTAAACGTGCTAAATAGTTAGCAAGTTTAAATTATTTCTTTTGTAAACAAACAAATATTCCACTAAACAAACTTGAAACTGCTGGCAACACTGGGTAAAATGACCGCGAGCGGAATGACAATTTGCTTGTTTCAGCAGATTTCAATACAATGCATCCAACCAAGCACCGGTGAAGTGTAGGAATTCTGTTCGACCGAAATTGGATCCAAAGTACGAAGATTTGCAGTAGAAGATGGATACAAAAGGACATGTACGCATCAAATTAGAATCCACGTCCGACAGTAGTGTGCTTTGCGATGATACAATCAGCTGTATCGACGAGATGGTGCAGGAAATGCAAAGGCAGGACCGTGAAAAACAGACAGCGATAGCGACTCCTACAACCGTTACTGACCAGCAAACACGGCAGGAGGAACAGGATGAAAACGCATTCTACAACATACATAGCGTGCTGCCGAAGACACTGAAAATGCGTACGGGAGAATTGGAAATAGTGCTGGAACCCAAACTGGCCAGCCGTTTGTACGTTGCGTCTAACCTCCAGTATGATCGTACGATGATGAACCGTGCGGATGTGTGGCATCAGGTGATTGTGCACCACGAGAATGGGTGTGCGAAGGAGAAGATACTGGAAGCACTGTTTACCAAGTTTTCGTACTGCGATTTCTTCCCGGTGGCGTACCGGCGACACATAAATGTCGATTTTTTTCTGCTACGTATGTGCCATCAGGTCATAGCGAAGTTGTTTGAGGATGGGTTAAAGCTAAAAGTAGGACCGCTCGACCTGGCACTAAGCGTACGTCTCGGAGCAGCCCGATTTCAAACCGGGCAGATCTTTCCCCGTCAAACCATAACGAGGGCGGTGCAGGAACGGTGCGACAATGCGGCTCAGTACGGTAGCAGTAACTTGCTAAACTTGGACAGCTTTGCCGAACATGTTTGTTTGCAGGAGTTGTGTATAAATCTCGGCAATCGGGCCCAGTTTGAGGTTGTTTGTTCGGCAATAGTGCAGGCGTTGGGTGAAAACAGTTGCATCAATACGCTGCGTCTGTCGAACAATGGCATCAGTCATATATCGGTGCTGGCCAGTGCGAAGAGTTTGCGGCTTGTAAGCTTGGATTTGCGTGGCAATCGAATCAAACATCCTAGTTCGCTTAGAGGGCTGAAGGCGATGCCTCTGATGGAGCTGTACGTGGCGGGTAACAATTTAACCGAGGTGCCCGATTACGAGAAGGTTCTTCACAGCAATTTTCCCGATTTGCTAAAACTGGTACGTCCAAAGCTGTTATTGCGATTTATTTCCCCGTTTCAATATTCCCGTGTTTTCTTTTTATTTCATTTTAGGACACCAGCCTCACACGTCCTGCAGTGGCCAAAGTGACGCGTATTATTGACGAGGAAGACGAGGAGGAAGTAGAAGTTACATCGCCCGGAACGTTAATAACGGAGTCGGACATGAATGCGAACGCTTTCCAGCGTTACAATATGACGCCCCACTGGCACAAGGTGACGGTGGTACATAACGGGGTCTGCAACAAGCAGGACATTCTGGACGCACTGTTCAATCTGCTAGGCAAGCACATGTTCTTTCCCTGCTACTACAAAACCTACTCGAAGGAGGACGAATTTCTTGTCCAGAATTGCTTCGATGCGCTGTTGGTTATGGTGCGGCAAAAGCTAAAGCTGCCGATGCGCGCGAAGAACATTGTGCTTAAGCTATCGCTGGCGATGAACGTTGCCGAAGCAAGCGATAAGGATGTGCAGCCGTTGAAAAAGTTAGAACGGTTTGTGATGAACCGGTTCAAACTGAGCTGTCTGGATCTCTGCTCCATGCAGGCGGAGCTGAACAAGTGCAAGTTTGTAGACTTTTGTGCGAAAAGCCCATGCACGCTGCGGTACATAATGGAGTGCGCTGCCCGGAAGTACGGTAATACGTGTTTAGTGTTGCGGTTGCGCAACAACGAGCTGACGAGCTGCGAGTCGCTGGAAAGTCTCGCTAAGTTCTACAATCTAGTATCGCTGGATCTGCGCCAAAATATGGTAATCTCCGTTAGGGTTTAAATAGCTTTAAATTCGAAATGTGCTGAGTCGTTTTAGTACAACACTTCAATCGCTTGAAATGTTGCTGCAACGAAATATTTCCTATGCATGTTTTGAATTGTTGTGAAATATTTCAATACCAGTTACTATTTGAATCAGAGCGGGAATGATTAACTGATACGTTAATTGAATGTTTTGTATTTTATTTTACAGATTGCTAAAATCACAGACCTGAAAGGCATTCCTTGGAATAACATTACCGAGGTGTTTTTGGATAATAATCCCTTGTGCGGAACGATGCACTCTAGCGTGGAGTACGTGCGAAAGGTTAGGCAGTATTTTGGTATGCTGCGGCAACTCGACGGGCGACCGGTGTTGGCCAGTTTTGCCCACTTCCAGAACTATATATGTGTGCCGGAAGCGTACAAGTTTGCCGAGTCGTTCGTGAAGCATTACTTTTCGCTGTTCGACTCCTTTCAGCGCGCGGATCTGCAGGATCTGTACAATCCGAAGGCACAGTTTTCCATGACGAGTGATTTTGACATAGGGAATGGCCACGTGCCAGAGGAGCAGATGAATGCTCAACAGTTGCGACAGGCTAGCTACATTCAGCATAGTCGTAATTTGCTAAACTATAGAGGCAATCTGGACCAGGCAATGTCCATGCTGATAGTTGGCAACGAGCGCATCTGTTACGTGTTGGCATCCTTTCCGAAGACGGAGTTTGATTTCCATTCGTTCCGTATCGATGTGCCTGTGTTTACGACGGAACGCGTTATGATCATTGTGCACGGTCGAATGAGGGAGGATGCAGCAGCTACAAGGGGGCAGAACCATTACTTGGGTTTTACGCGCACGTGGATCATTCAACCGTGCGGCATGGGGACGAATCTGTTTCACGAGGCGTTGGAGTACAAGATATTTAACGATATGTTGCATATGCACGACGTCACAATCACTGGGACTGAAACCATCGGCCAAGCCAGTGACCAAAACAAATCTGTAATCGAGGTGGAATGTTCGACGGTAAGTGGGGAGCAGTGTGTTCAATGTTTTTTTTTCTGGAATTACTGATAATATTTTTGCACATCCATACAGGAATCGACCCTAAGCGGCGATACAGAAAATCGAGATAATGCGTTGATTGTTTTCAAACAATTGACCAAACTGAATCAGGAGTGGTCGAAACGATGTCTGGAAGAATCGTCGTGGAATCTGAAGGTGGCGTTAAACGTATTTTTGAAGCTGTACGAATCGAAGCGAATTCCAAAGATTGCCTTCCAGGATGACAACCCGTAGGAGAAGCACGCGAAAGGAAACCATGTACAAAGAGGCTGTTATCGGTGAGACGGGGATTTATGCTGTGCTGCTATGTTGATGGGTAATGCACAAGGGTGTTGGTAAAGCATGGTTTATGTTATCATGCATCATTAGCACGAGCTTTTGCTTGTCACCGACAGAACTGCATGTGTATAAACGAAATTGCACTAGCTAATAGTTTCTGCCGTTGAATGAGTCGCTGAATTAAATGCACTGAAGCGTTACGCACTGAATAAAGGCAAGAATTCAAATGGAATCATTTGTTTATTCAGTGCATTTTTGAAGCGTTCAAGTGTGGTTTAAATGTACGTCGAATGACCAAATAGACGGACGCAAATTGTTAGCAAACAGCAAGTAATTAGCTCAAGAGGCGAACGTCGAGTGGGCTACGGCGTAATGTATGGTGCTTGAAACAATGTAAAATGCGACCACCGCGAACCGTCCGCGGCCGTTCCGCTTAAATGGGTTAACAGTAGCGGTCGCTCTGACATTAATGATGCTCGCTGGATCATTGAGCATTAGGGAGAAAAGCCACATTAATAATCTCCTACGTACGCACGTACGCATGTGTTTGTGTATGTGTGTCGGTTCATGCACCTTGGATGCACTTTAAAGTTCATCCTTGCTGTTGCTGCCCACCGGCAAGTGGGTGGTATTTTGTAGGTTTGGAAAATTTAATTTCCGCTCCGAGCGACTCGGATGTACGCATTGACAAAAGGTTGATTTCTGCCTGGTTTC
Source organism: Anopheles culicifacies (assembly GCA_000473375.1). NCBI lineage: Eukaryota > Metazoa > Arthropoda > Insecta > Diptera > Culicidae > Anopheles > Anopheles culicifacies. Next base: position 4,982 of record AXCM01004071.1, on the reverse strand, counting down.
GAAGGTAGATAGTTTTTTTTTGTTTGAATTGAGCTTACTGGAATAGCGACTGGCAACGGAAGGGCTTGCACCGGTGTGTTTGTATGCGATGCGCTACTGACGCCAGTCGCACGTTGATTGGCAACGCACCACGAACAGTGGGACCAACCGAGCATAAAACAAATGTTTTCCCCTGCGGTTATGCGAATCGAATCAAATCAAACGGTGAAGCAGAGCGGACGCTTTTCGCTTGTCAAACACCGTGACGAAGCACCCCGGAAGTAGTAAAACCCGTACGAGGGAACGTCACACGGCGAGGCAGCACGATGCAAAGAGGTACACACGATAATAATTATCGTAAAATTGACCACTCACATTACAATAACAGCCCCCAGGGCATGGGGATTGATGTGTGCTGCTAACGCGTGATGTTCCGCACCGACGTTCGCACATCAACCAATCAACGCCCGGGGGTATCAAGCTGAAAATGGCAAGCTTTTTACCATTGCAAACGGAGGAAGCAAAACGGCTCGCCGGCACACTGTTGGGGGATGCTTCCAGTGTATCCGAGAAGATCGACCATATTGTTGTCACATCTAATCAGATGCATTTTATCTTAACGACATTCGGCGCACAAATGGTGGGGCGCTGGGAGGGACAACATGTGATTCGGATCGGATCGTTCGGCAACGATAATGGCATCAGGTTTTGGAAGGGATTGGTAGGTGGTCACAATAAAATGATACAACCGAGCGTAGAAAAAGGCTTCCAGCAGCCGGGTGAACATGATGGACTAGCTGAACATGACGCAACGATGCTTCCGGGTGTGTGATCGGGACAAGGGGAAAAAAAAGAACAAACTTCCGATAATAATTCAACCGACAACGGTACGTCTGTTTGCTTTTCATAACCGACAACCGGCTCATGTGCATACGGGAATCGGAATATTTGAAATTTGGACGAATGATTTATTTTCATTCGCTCTCGCTATTTATTGATTATGATTCGTTGATGTTGCATTAAATTTGGGTTTGTTTTAGTGCAGTGTGGGAACGACTTTTTGTTAGGCTGCATTGCAATGCGGATTGCAGAAACACAGGGGATCCTCACTGGATGGACGAATGGATTAAGGGGATTATTTGCTTTAAATAACTCTAATGCATAATAGAACAGGAGAGTTAAAGTCTGTCATCACTAATCACTTGGTACTAACCGGACCGGGGAGTCCCAGTACTCAAGACTGTAATCATAAGTGAAATTTTACCACGAAATGTGTTTTGTTGCACTACTCACTAAGCATACTGGACTTGTAATAATGGCGCAGAAAATGGTGGAAGGAAAATTCTCAGGGCTTTTTACTATCACCTAGGGGATGAGTACGTATCAGATGGCTACGTGAGGATCATGCAGGCGGCGGTAAACCTCCTACTACTTACTTGTTTCTCTGGTTAGAGTTCAATGAGGTATCAATGCAATGTAATGAAGGTACCTACAACAAATCCTAACCTACACAGGGAAGGCCTACAGGTAAGTCATTCAAAACTTCACCTGTGTTTTATCTGAGATATGCAATAGGATGGTGGCAACCGTGAAAACCCTTCAAAGCTACTGCAATGTCGAGCGCTATGAATCGTACGACGAACTCACTCTCGTTCAACGAACTAGATCCGCCAGGTTCAGTTGGGTTGTCCGTCCACATGGACAGAAGCGTCGTGCTAGCCCTGACCTGAGTTAAAATAATGGCGTACGTCTAACGGGACCCAACATTTGGGATGACAACTTAGGATGTCCAGGCTTCGCGAACATCTGAATATTTGGAAAGTAAGTAAATGGTAAGTAATGTTTACATTTTATTTACATTCTTTACATTTTATTTCACACATTCAGCATTGCAATGCCTCATGTTATAATAACTCATTTAACTCCACATTGGGCGGCCCGGTGGGAGATTGTATCGGCGACAGGGTCTCACACCACGGACCGGGGTTCAAATCCCATTCGGACCGTCCCCCCGTATTGAGGATTGATTATCCAACTACGTGGTATAAGAAAAAAGTATCGTAAGCCAGAAATGGCAGGCATGACCGAATAGATCGTTACGCCAAAGAAGAAGAGAGATAACTCCACATTGACTAAGTCATACTTAATATAGTTTACCTTTAATATATAATTCGATTATTCATTAGTAAAAATAAACTAACACAATTAAAAAACAAGAAATGCACTGAATAAAATAGTTACACGTCTAAACCACGCTAGAAGTTATGCATACAGCTTCATTTGCTTTGATTTTGCTCCGGCTCTTTCTATCATGCGTACTCACTGTGCAACGCTTTGGTGTCCTTCCATCCGTGGCCGGGGGAAATTTCTATGCAAATAGTTCCGCACACTCTCGCTACACTCTATTAGTCGAAACGCGGTGAACGTGTTGCATTCGCGAACCGCGGCAAACGCCACCACCACGCCCATACATTCTTCCGTTTTGAGCGTTCTATTCACGACTATACTGTAAAGTACAGTTCTGTATAGCGCATTTCGTTTGCTGGTTTCATTTTACCCGAACGTCACGAATCGTGCGTCATTAGCTAATTGTTGCAGGAATATTTCGGCGTGGCATGTTTTGTGGTGCTCTAGGAAAATGCCCAAAGAAAAAAAAATATAAAAATGGGAAATTTTATAAAAGAGTGAATTAAGTTACTTAATTTCCTTATAACAGCTTCATGATTACGGTAGAATAGTGAGGAATTAATTCGACATTTTTATGCATTGCAAGTCCAATTCCTGAGATATTGTGAATTTTAATTCAAAGAATTCCGTTTAATAAATTCAGAAAAAATGGCTGATTCTTAGTACATTAACACAAATACTATAAAGCAATGCTCGAACATTATTTCCCATTTCGTACCAGTTACAACCCGGTGCACATCGTGCATTATTGTGCTTCCTGTTTGTAACCTGTTGCACAGCAAGTGAAGCACTTTATTTCACACACTCGCACACAGCCCTTAACCATCCGAGGCGAGGGATGGTTTGTCAATCGGGAACACCGGTACTAGATGCGCTAGTGCAGCATATGCATCGTAGCGTAGAATGCTTTCTACTTTTACGCCACTTCCAAATGCACCAGGTGTGTGCTGTCGTTGCAGTGCAACAAGTCGATGCTTTCGATGTTTGTGCCGGCTGCTTTACGTTGCCTTTTCTAAGTGTTCCTGTTGGTTTTCGCTCTGTAAGAATGAGAGTAAACGTAGCTTTAGACGAAGAATGATATTGAAAACTAAGGTGAAATGTTGCAGAAGACTATGCTGTGGAGTTGATTGAGCTGTACGCCTGCGAGTATGCAACGCGCATAACAAAATTTGCTTAAAGTCCTATACTACTTGCACCTTTCTTTTGCTGCAAATGAGTTGAGGAACTCCATGAAGAAAGCCACACATTAATTCTGTTGCAGTGTCTTCTGCCCCAAAAACAGACAAGCTTTAAAGTTAAAGTATAGGTGTGTTTTTGTTGTTGTTTGGAGTGAACATTGGTGAATGTGCGGGTGCTTTAAAACCCAAATCCTGCTTCCACGTTAAACCAGGACCAAAAGTTTCACCCTCGCGTAGATGCTACTGGTTCGTGGAAGAGCGTGTGCATCGTAGCTGTATGTTCGTATGTACTTCCGCACGTTGTTTTCAATCTTGCCTTCTTTTGAACCGTTTGCTTCACCGTAACCGGGTAAAAGGAGTTATGTTACTCGATTGTGCGTGTAGGACCACCAGCTCCAGCTCTGCTGCGAATGTACAAACGCTGTAGTGGGTTTGGGTTCGTTTTTTTGTGGTTGTTGTTATTGTTTAAGGAACAGGAATGCAATTTGAAAATAAATCCATGCCACCATCCGTACTGCAAAAAAACAAAAAACCAAGAGACCTGCACGAAGGAGAACAACCGCAAGCTAACACAACCAACATTTCCGTGCCGTTGATGAGAACAAGCTTGTTGCTCACGGTGATCGTGTGAGGAAAACCAACCAACGAACCAAGCAAAAAAAAGAAAGGAGAAAAAAAACTGTCATACGTCGTATTAACAAATAGAACCATGCCGCGGGGTGTTGTGGAACGGAGTGTTCCTGCACGGATCAGAAATGGACTGTGAAGACATTTTCTAATTACTTGTTCACTGCATTCGGTGGTTCGGAAATGTTTGCCTGCTTGCTTTTTTTTTGGTTTCCCACCCACGGAATTCACAGAGAGGGAGGAGGGAGGGGAGTGGGGGTTCTGCTTTTGTAAGCCCTTTTCATTTTTCCCCACAGAAGTTCTGTTGAAATTGCGGTTTGTTGGTTTCGACAGCCGGCCAAATGACGCCCGCAAGAACCATTCTGCACGTTCCCCCGTCCCGAACAGAAGTCGAACGGACAACGAACACCAACAAAAAAAAGGCAAAGAAAACAAACAAACTTTGCTCTTTTCTCCTTCCGCCGAACAAACATGATCATAAAATGAACGGGGACATCACCGAAAACCGGTTGGTGGCACAGTGGCAAAAGTCTCATAAAAAAGTTCTCGCCTGGTCAATCGTAAAGTTGTTTTTACTTTTCACCGTTCACGGAGGGATTGCGTTCGATACGTTCGAATTGGGGCTTGGGCGAACGTATTCTGGGCAAACGGCTCTGGTAAATAATTTTTCGGACGAGTTATTATTTACTTGCATTTGGCTGTACGGCAAGCATTAGCTGCTACTTTGTACGATAGTGGATATCACAGTTGATAAATAGTATGATCGATTCGGTGCAGCAACATTGTTTACTTTCGACTTTTTATTTCTATTTCAAACTGGGTTTAGAAGTTTTTAATTGTTGTTTTAAAGTGGTTATGCTTTCTTTATTTTTTCATCTTTTGTAATTCTTGTTTGTTTGATTTGACTTTTTTTCGGTTTTCTTTATGATTATTTATATATATTTCCTTTAACTCTGTTTCGTTATGTTCTCACTTACGTGGACAAGTTATGTTTTGTTCAGTCCGTTATCG
>KI423619.1:0-13274 GCA_000473375.1 Anopheles culicifacies | reverse complement strand
AAGGTGCTTTGTGCACCTAGGAGTGAAAAAACAGAAGAATGTAGTCAGCTGTTACAATATTCCCAAACAACCGTGAAATGTATATCCTACACAGACTGGTGCCGCTTGAATTTGCATACGATTACGCAGGATGAAGACATACGAACGGTATCGATTTAGCCGTTTATTTGTATAAAAAGCGAACATCTTGAATCTGTACCGTACAGTACTGCAGGCGGCGCCGACAAGCATGGTGCTTCTAGGCGGACAGATTTCCAGCTTCAAAATGCTGAAAGTGAAGGTAAACAATACAGCAAGACCATATTTTTCACTTTATCTAACCGAATTTTTCCATCCCTCGATGCAGCAAACTCTTCTCCATGTGATCGTATTAGCGCTCGTGGTAGACCATGTTGCCGCTGGATTTATCACAAGCTCGCCAATAAGAACCACAACGAGCGCGGGGACAACAAGCGGAGGGACAGCAAGCTGTCCGAGCTCGAGATATCGCTCGATTGATTCCTCTTGCTCGAGTAGAATCAATCCAAGTTGGGGCAGAGCCGGTGAGCCATTTGCACGTATGCTTCCGCCGAATTATGCCGACGGGATCTCCAGTCCGCCGGTTATGACAAATGGAAGTGAATACGTGAGCGCCAGAACCATATCGTTCAACGTTTTTCCGATCGATGAAATTCCCGATCCGAACAACAGTCTGATCAACATATTCTTGCTTCAAGCGATTGGAAATGATTTAAGTTCACCCGCCGAATCAGACCCACCCGTACAGTGTTGTGTTAATGGGGAGGTTGTACCGAATGCTCCTAGCCAATGCTTCCCAGTATCGGTTGCTAGTGATGACTCACTGTACTCTTGGTTCAACATCCGATGTTTGAATTATGTGAGAGTGCGCACTTCCAGCCAACCAGCGCAACCTGTTCAGCAGATAAACAGTGCAAGTGGCCTATTGGATCTATCGTTTCTTTACGGCACTAGTGTCGCGCAAAGCAACAGGCTAAGGGCATTTTCCGGTGGTAGACTGCAGGCAGTACGACGAAACGGCGTAGAATGGCCACCAATAGACCCGGCAGGATGCAGCTGGTCGAACGTGTGTTATCTGGTAGCTGATAGACGGAGCTACCAATCTCCCATGTCAGCTACGGTACACCTGCTCTTTCTAAGGGAGCATAACCGTTTGGCGAACCAGTTGAGACTGCTGAATACTAACTGGTCGGATGAAGTCCTATTTCAAGAGGCGAGACGCATCAACGTTGCCCAATATCAGTACATCGTGTACTACGAATACCTGCCACGTGTGTTGGGACGAGAGAACATGATAAGCGAAAGGCTAATATTCGAAGGAACGGGCTTCGCTTCGGATTTCAATGCTTTCCAAAACCCGTCGCCGTTGGGAGAATTTGGAGGAGTTCTGGTGCCGTACATGCAATCCCAACTACCAGGTAGCATAAAGTAGGTATGCCTTTCAGAAGCTTTCGGGCGGTAAATATTAATCTATCGCTTTCTGTTGAGCAGCTCATACATTAACGGTACGGTGCAATCAACTCCGTTGAGCAGCTTGGTGGGAAACCTAGAATCGTTGGAGAGTATGTTTAGTAGTTTCTTCATCGGACTTACCACCCAATCGACTAATCTGATGGATAGCAGGTTCAGCATCGAATGGAAGAATTTTATGTATCGTGGTAATGAAGCTCTGGGTCAAGATTTCCTAGCCCTGGACATACAGCGAATGCGAGACTTTGGCTTTGCGCGTTACAACGATTACCGTTTACGGTGTGGTTTGAGCCGCTTCGCATCGTGGGAAGCATACAATGCCACCTTCAAGCTGGCCTGTCCTAAAACGATTGACAAGCTCCGCTTGTACTACCCATCCGTGGATGATCTGGATCTGTTTGTCGGTGCTGCATTTGAAGAACCGATTGCCGGATCTCTGATGGGTCCAACGTTTTTCTGTCTTTTCAAGCAACAATTCCTCGCTACGCGTGCCGGTGATCGATACTTCTTCGAAGCAGGTGGACAGGAAGGCAGTTTTACGGCGGCTCAGCTGACCGAAATACGCAAAATAAGACTGTCTCGATTGATGTGTAATGGTTTACCAACGGTCTTGAAGGTTCAGTCGGATGCATTCAGCCCGGTGTCAGCACATAATATACTCGTTTCGTGCAGCACACTGCCATCGCCCAATCTGGCAGCATGGCGTGCATAAATGGCATAGGATACGCAAGAGACGTCTAGCCGGCTAAATATATTCTGTATCACAGCAGAGACCTAATAAACCACGGTGTTCCCGTTGACGTTCTGGATACCTTCATTTACACTTGCGCAAACAACGAGTGCCATTGAGAAAGCGGTTGTTTTCGCATTCATCATCGACATTGCATCTTTGCAAATTCGGCATCCCTCTGAACTATATTTGTGGTTTGTTTTTCTTCTGATCGGCTTGCATGTTGTATGTTTCGATTGCGTAACATTCAACGTGGACTCGAAATGTGAATAAGATTAAACTGCTCTGATATGGGAACTATTTTATTGTACGATTATGCGTAAATACAGTATAATTATGTATAAAATTAAAAAAAATCAACTTCCAAACAAAAAATAGCGGTTTTTATTTGAAATTTCCTTTGTCAATAAACATATGCGTTTATAATCACTTACCAGCTTCAAGCTGGGTTCGCTTCGCTGGAAGCTACTGTAGATATATCCTTGATTAATACAATTAAATTACATGCCAGCAGAAAAGTGGCGCAAAATAGCTTTAGATAAGTTTCCACATGTTCCACCTAAAGATATTCCTCGTTTAATCTTGAATATGGAGCGTAGAGATCAAACAGATCGGGAGTTGGCGTTTGACGTTTTGATGAATAGTCGAATATGAATGTGACGCGCGTTTCGTAGAACAAGCGAACCATGCTTTTCATGGGAATTCTATCGCAGAACACAGAACGTGCAGGACGCAAGAATGGAATGCTCTGGCAAAGATTGTGTGTTCGATGTAGAACCTAAAAACGACGAAAAGTTTCCGGAAATCAGTATCGTGCAAAGAAATCCTCCACGCTTACTGTCTATGATGTAAGTTTTTGATAAATTCACCAACCATTATCGTGCTAATTTCGTGTTTCTCCATTCGAACAGTAAAATCTCGGCTCATCTAAAGTTGTGCAATGAACGCACTGATAATCGTGAAAAAAAATTCGCCTCCGAGAAGAAGGTGCTTTGCTTGGATGATCCGGCTTATTCAATACAGTATTTAAGCTTCTTTGGACAGTATCTGTATAGCATAGGAAAGATAAGAGATTCTATACGCTTCTTGGAGGCGGCCAAATCCAAATGCGCAAAGGACGATGTGCCGCAGGAGATTTCTCAGCTACTAAATGAAGCCTATGAAAAGATGGGCCATTTTGGTAAGTATAAGTTAGGCAACTGGTAAACGTCTTCACAACTAACTGTTTCGTATTTGTTAAGTTGACACCGAGCTGAACGTGTTGTGCTGGGAAATGGATCTGTTCGAGACGAATGATAGCAGGAGCGTATCATGTGAAGTGTAAGTGCTCTACCATCGCAAGCTATTCAGATATCTAATGGAGGCAGGTATTACCTTGCAGGATTGACGGAAAACTGGTAGCTAAGCGTTACTTTAAAAAGGGAGATGTCATATTCGTTGATAAACCGATTGTTGGATATGCTAAACCATCGAGGTTTCAGTGCAACTATTGCGCACTGAAAACACTGTATGCCATTCCGTAAGTAACGAAAAATGATCCGGAAGCTCTGATCCACCCATTGTCACCAGCCAAAACTGAAAATTTGTGTATTTTGTTCTTCAGTTGTTCGAAGTTTTGTGAGGTGCACTATTGCAGTGTGGAATGTCAGGGGAAGGATAAACATTATCACAAATACGAATGTCGAGGATTTCGTTTGCAGTACAATCCCGTGGTGGAAAATGTCCTAGCTCTACGGATGCTAGTGAAGGCTTTAGATATACTGAAGCAGAATCTATCGCTACGCCAGCGTTCTCACAAGAAACGTGTGACGCCACAAATGCTCTGGGAAGTTTTGTGCGAGGATCACCCACATTCGGCAGATTTTCGGCAAATCTTTCAATCATGTACTTGCGATCACTTCTTGGAGCAAAAGGAATTGTACCATTCTGTACTTCACACGCTTATGCAACTCATGTACTACATAATGAATGATAACCTGCTGCTGCAGGATTACGAGATATGCTGGAAGGGAATGAATGGAATTAAGCGGGATCTGTTCATGGAAAGCGTTCTGTTACGCCTGTTATTTCTTACGAAATCCCAAGTGTGCCGCTTTAACTACGACCTGGACTTTCATAAAACCGAGTTTGAAGCGATGCTACAGGCAATAGGTACTGATATATGTGGTGAAAAACATGTGTTTGTGCTAGGCATGGCACAATACTGTGGAATGTACCGGTTTCAGATGGAAATGAAACCGTCTCCCAAGAATTACAATTCCGTTTTCGTGTGAGTATTGCGAGCCTGTCCGAAATGGTAAAACATTGCATAACGTACATGTATTATTGTTATCTAAACCACAACAGTCTATTGGATCATGGAGCAGTTGCATTCCGTGCTGTGGATGTCATCAAGAAGGGCGAAGAAATCACTTTTATCGAACGCTCACAACCATCGTTTACTCTGGATGTAAATCTACCCAAAGACAACGACTTTTCGGTGCTTCCTTCGTTCTCTGGTATGTTGGAACCTGATGAATTGTTCATCAACAATAGAACAATGGCGTTGACTATTTAATGCACTATGATTATGGCTTTTTTATGTCTTTTCTTTGTAGGTATACACACCGGATGCATTAGTTTGAGCGAGCAAATTGAAAACTGGTTGCGAGTGTTAACAAACAATGCCAGAATATTTACCGAAATGCATTTAATTGACCTTGTGCAGTTGTTCGATCGCTTCATACGTGAGCACAAAGTGTATGTATTAGGGTCGAATGTGGTGAAAAGGAAAAATAATCTGTATCTGTAATATGTTTCACCCACAGTGTATCGAAGAAGCCTGACCGTATGGCAAAGCTGTTCGAACTGACAACTAAGCTGGACAAAATATACAACGAGGCTAGAATGATCCCGTTGGTTCTGATGCAAGATGATTGGATGATACGACTAATGTGGCGCTTTAGCAGCTTTCGTGTCATAAAAAACGAAAACACAAAAAATTTCGCAAACTACATCCATGATTTGTATTTCTTAGATTAAGTACGTTCGGTTTGTAAAACTCGTGTATTTGAGCGAAACTTATTGATTAAATAAATAAAAGATTGTGTGAAGTTAAATTTCCGATAGTTGTAGTGATGGCTGATAATGAATCCTGCCAATGGAGCGGCTTATGGAAATCAAACATTGCGTGCTACAGTTTCACGTAAATATTTAGCAGCAGGGCATGTTCATAGTAATCTTATCTGCTAAGTACTAGCAAATGGTTCGCTCTGATCAGTGCATAACGAACAAATTTAACTTGAACATCTTGCTAACGCTTTGTAACGCTTCATTGACGTTACCGGTGACAGTTCATTTTTGACAGCAACTCTCGCAACAGCGGCTGGCAACAAGGCCACCGCTAGCTTTCATTTTTTTCGTAAAAAATAGTCAGGCTTGTAATCTTCGACGCGCTGTTTCGCGAACTCGTCAAGGCGAAACATGCAACAAAGCTCTGCAAAACGGTGAATAATAAGCGTTTTTAAGGTAATGATGGCTGCGGCGAGTTCTAAATAACCATTAAACCATTGCATTACGTAAGAATTGTGTGAAAAAAGGTCTGTGCGATGCGTTTGGCTATGTGAAAGGCTAGCAGGCAAAAAAGGGTATCGTTGCGAAAGTATCAAACATGGACGACCTGGGTGAAAAAGTAAAACAATGTGATCCTGTCCGATGGGTGAAAGTGGTTGCATATATGCATGATAATGTTCAAAGTTTCGCTTTTCATGCGACAACAGCGTTCGAAAATGGTTTGTGATTGCTGAAGGCACAGTGGATAAACATAACCTCTCTACGAGCGCGATTGCACTTTGCCTTAAATCAAATCTAGTCGGTGTTGTCAAATTGCGGAAAATCGGCTATGCTCCATACTGAAACTTAGCTCCCAATCATACCCAAGACGTTTTGTTTCAATCTTTTGCTTCTATCAACAATTTTCATAGCCAGCGCATATGCGCCATGTTTACAAGTGTGGGCACTAATCTTCTTTTTCCTTCTCTCCTTTGCTGTTTTTTGTTTCAGTGATCATTTTTTCGCCATTCTAATTCACGGTTGTTGTTGATTGCGGGTTTTCCCCCCGGTACGGCCAAAATGTCGGTGCACTATAAGTTTAAAAGCACCCTCGACTTCGACACGATCACGTTCGACGGGCTGCACATATCGGTAGCTGATCTGAAGAAAGCTATCATCCAGCAGAAGCGATTGGGCAAAACCGTTGACTTCGATCTGCAGATTACCAACGCGCAGACCAAGGAAGGTAATGCATCCGTGCCATCGGTTACGGTGAAACCGATCATGCTTAAAAGAGTTTCGTTTTTGTTTCGATTCCAGAATACAATGATGACAACATGTTAATACCGAAGAACACCTCCCTTACGATTGCCCGGGTACCGGTAAAGACGCAGGGGAAGAAGAATTGGGAAAAGGTGGCAGCGGAGCAAAATGCACCGGCACCGGTTCCGCGAGGGAAACATGATGCGGCCAGCTCACAAACCAATGTCGATCTTTCGATGATGAATGGTACTGAGGAGGACAAGATTCGTGAGATGATGTTTCAAAGCACAGCAGAATATGATCCTACCAAGTAAGTTTTTCGGGGGCTTCGGGTATTACCGTTGTTATCCTAACAGTTCATCTAACACATATGCCATGCTTGGTTTTTCCCTCTACAATGCTTACATTATCATGTTGTGGGATAGATTTAAACACAGGTATTCGTGTAATGTTAGCTATGACCACTTTATACCTTATGTGTGGACAGGAATGGAATATCAACTAATAATTGTTTGTTTTCTTATGAATGTTTTCACTTCCAGCTACCAGAAAGTGCGTGGTACACAAACTGGAGAAGTTCCAATGAATTATAAGTGCTACCGCTGTCACAAACCGGGCCACTGGATAAAGAACTGTCCAATGGGCCCGCTGCCAAAGGAGAACATGGAGGTGAAACGAACATCCGGCATACCACGCTCATTCATCGAGCGCGATAAGGAAGTGGGGAATAATCCGGCCATGCAGCCGGTGCAGATGCCGCCGGAAGAGAAGCAAGTCATACCGGAAGATCTCATTTGTAGCATTTGCAAGGATTTGTTCACGGACGCCGTTATGATACCGTGCTGCGGAAGTTCGTTCTGTGACGAGTGTGTACGCACCGCGCTGCTCGAATCGGAGGATAACGAATGTCCGGATTGTAAGGAAAAAGGTTCCTCGCCAGGATCGCTGATACCGAACCGATTCCTGCGTACCTCCGTGAATGCATTCCGCAACGAAACGGGATATACTAAATCGATCTTGAAAGGTAAGTACACGAACGCTTCTTCATTTTCGTTAAAAAAAATGATGTTAATATTTCTACTTTTGCCACCTCACAGCTACGGTAGGGAAGAAGCAAACAAAGCCGGAAGAAACACCGACGGTGGACAGTACCACTAGCGGTGGTTTATCTTCCTCGGCGCCGTACGGCGGTGGTGTGGAAACCGGTACACCTATCGGTAGTTCCATTTCCACAACCACGGAGATGGTGGAATCTTCTACCTACGATGAGGACGGTGGACATCGTAATGCGGATAGCAATCAACAGCAGCCACAGCTGTTCGACGAAATATCCCTGCAAGACGATCTGGCTTCGCCGCGGCAGGAGAATAAAGAGTCGGGAATGGGACCGGCTGCTGGACCCGGGCTCGACAATGAGTCGGATTATGAGGACAACATCACTGTTACCGTGCCGCCAGCCCATCTGCAGAGCCGTGGTGCCTTCCGAGGACACTACAATGGCGGTGGGCGACCGATGCGACATGGACGACCGCATGGTCATGATACGCCGCCGAACGAAAGACAGCAGATGATAGGCAATCAGCAAGGTGGCTACGGTGTTGGTGGGAATGGCATTAATGGTGGCCGAGGTAACGAGCTTATGGACAGGGAGCGGGAAGATGAACATCGACGGCGTATGTTAATGGAGGAGAAGGAAGGAGAAGGATATGGGGCTGGCCCGCCCGGGATGATGAATGAACGGGGCCGCGAGTATGGTGATCGGTCGCCGGAATACTTACATGGTGGCAACGGTGGTAGTGGAGGTGGTGGTGGCGGTGGCGGGCGAGGACTAATGCCCATTCCGCATAATCATCCGCAGCATGTTCAAGCCATCGGAACGGCTATGGGACATCCAGGCGGTGTGTACATTGGCCCCGGCAACGGTGGATACGGAGGACACGTAGGGCATCCACCGTACGGTGGTGGCGGTGGAGGAGGTGGTGGTGGAGGTGGTAATAATGGTCCAGGAGGAGGATATGGAATGCAGCAGGGAGGCGGTGGCTATCCACCACAGCAACGATCGTACGAACATCATGGCGGAATGTATCCGGGAGAACGCCCACCTCGGATGATGTATCCGATGCGTGGTGGAGGCTTCATGCAGCATCATCCTCCCCATTTGCGGCAGCGTCCGATGGGTCCAGGACCGATGGGAGGCTACCCGAGTGTGCATCCATCGATTGGGCCTGGGTAAGCTGATTTTGAGCGTTTTTCACACGGGTCGTCGATCGAGCGATTATGCAATAACGTTGTTCATATGTTTTCTTTCTCTTTTCCAGCATTATCGACGATCCTCTCGAAGCGTTCAACAGAATTATGCGCGAGAAAGAGTTGCGCAAAAAGCAGGAGCAACAGCAGCAACAAATGCGTCGCAACCGTTCGCCAATGGCTGACCGGGGCCGCAGATCACGCTCATTCGACAATGGTAGTCGCGGAGGTGGTCCACGCGGTAACTCGTCCGATCGGAGACGTACATCTCGTCAACGGTCTCCCGAAAGACGGCGCTCGCCGGACGATAAGCATCCAGATGAGCGCGATCGTATGCGTGAGCGTCGCCGGAATCGGTCCAGTTCGTATAGTTCCACAAGTTCACGATCTTACACGAGGTAATAAGTGGCAGAAGGAGAATGTTATTAGCGAAAACTAAGAATTGGATGTTAATATTGCTTTAAACTATTTTGTTTGTCCTCAGATCAAAATCTCGTTCGCCAATGAAACGAAACAAGTCGCCACGGAAACGGTCACGCAGTCCGGGATACAGAGATAGACGTAGCAGAAGCCGTTCTGGATCTTTTGGTGGAATGAGGTAAGAATTAATTATAGGGTATTTGGAATAGCAGTGAGAATATTGGGACCAATCCTAGAAACACTTCCACTTACTGGATCTTGTTGAATGTTACACAGCTATATCAACATCAATTCAACAACAAACATGGTTCCAACATTCTTATTTCCAAAAGTCTTCGCTGTTTCGAAACTCATATTTAGAGACCTTACTAAACTATCACTTTTGTTACAGATACAGAGACCGGCGAGATGATCGTCGCCCGGGAGATTTCAACAGAGACCGATCACCTGGATTTAATCAAGGCTTTGGGTAAGTAGCAAACGAAGCACAACCGCTCTGTTCGCTTTTTTATTAAACATTCCCCTTTTCCATTCTTACCAACAGCTTCGGCAATCGTCCTCCTAGAGGCGGTGGAGGTCCGAGGGGTGGTCGTACGCGAGGAAACAGTCGGGATGTAGGCGGAAATATGCAACACTTTCCACCACGGGGCTACGATCGTCACCAGCCGGGCCACATGCAGGGTGGGCGCCAAGAAGACATACCGCCAGCCTTTCTGCATGGTCAGCATATGAATGAGTACCGCGATGGGCACGGACCAGCCGGCCAGCAACAGCACGGTGGCGGCATGATGGGCAGCGGTGGATTAGGCGGAGGGCCCGGACCGTCGATGCAAACGGGTTTGGTGGCTTCCGCACCGTCAAACAGGTATTGTGTTCATGTTATTACTACATTTCGTATTTTTGGTGTACTATTTGCGATGCGACAGCACGACTGCGTTCGGTCACGCAAGCAGTACAGCTATACTGGCAGTATTATTTTAGCATTTTAATGCAGTAGAAGTTTACCTTACTTTCAACACACTATCGCAACATCTATATACAACTGTCCAAGAGAACTCTGTGATATTAGTGGTAATACGTGAATGTAAGTAGGTGTAGAGATTTGCGTTTGTTTTGCGCGTATCGTGATCGTTACCCGTTGTTTAAACGAAAGAACAAAAATTGTATACCACGTATACTATTACATTTTCGCTTACTAGCTTTACGACGTAACAAGGACTTCTTTTTGGTTAGAATTCAATGTCATTTTGTCTAAAAAAATCCAGTGATCTCAGTGCTAGTTACAATCATCTACACTATGATAATTTTTAACCGATTGTATATAACTATATCTCCACTTCTGGTTGTCAGTTCTGAAGTACAAAAGCTATTATAAAGTTAAACATAATTTTACTTAACCCTCTAGTATGTTTTAGTACATGAAATTGTATGTATTTGGTTTCATAGGAAATTGTTACGTTTTTACATTGTTTATGGAGATTATTATTGAATCATGGCAAATGTTATCCATTAGATTGATAGTTGAGTGTAGTGAAGCGCGTTGAAAACCCGTCTATTTAACGAAATACGCCAATATCCTTTCGTTTGATTGTAATAATGTTACATGTCGCTCCTCTAAGGATGTATCTGGAGAATCGGTCGTTAAATCCTTTTTTTGAAATCCCTCCACTGATATTTTATTATTTTACATTTTTATATATTATATTTATTCAACAACACGATACCTACGCCAGCTCAATAGTGTATACGTATCGGATTTTTATAATTAAGGCAAATGCGTTTTAATGGTCTACACTGGGCAATAGCATAAGCGTTTTGATGGTGCACCCTTTTACATATACTATAGGCGTAAGTCCACAAAAACAAACCATGTTTCATGTTTTTGATTGTTAAACTAGGTTAAACTTTACATTGAAATGGTTCGCAAAAAGGTGCAGATGGTCGAGATGTTGGGATTGTTACCGGCTCAGAAGGAGATACGCCGGACGTTAAGAAAAGATCGAATGTTGAGGCTAATTTAAAATATGCGTCGTGTGTGATATATCTGCTTTAAAGCAATGCGGTAGCTCCGAAGCCGAACATAATCCACTGTAATGTGGCGTAAATAATATACCCAAAGAGTAATTGAACTATTGATCATCCGTGCTGCATAGAGTGTATAATATACATGAAAAAAATTCATAAATCATGCTTACGTTCATTCCGGACCGGAGTACACTCTGGGAAGCAGAATTTATTTCATAACTAGAACTACTATTTTATGAACGCCAATGTTGTGTGTGTGTGTATTCAAATAAAAGCAAACCCTAATGTGATACGAGAGCGGCTTGTGAATTGAAGACATTATTATCTTTTTCGTTATTTTTTTGTGAATGTATCGCTCCACGGCTGTTTATTGAAAAGTTAAAATAGAGTACAATTGCACATTCGCGCTTACGTTCGTTCGTTGGCACAACCATCACTTCAGCAGCACTGCAGCAGTGACACACGCATCACGGGATCCGCTGAGCTTGGGATTGATTGGGGATGAACATTGGCATAAACAGCGCGCCATTTGCAAAAGGATTCGTCTTAGCCAGCTTGCGTTTCGTTCAACTTCGTAGAACAAATGCCAATTTTATTTCTCTGTGTCATCTTTAGAAGGCTGATATTAGAAATAATTTAAATCTAAGTATAAAGTGATTAAAGATTCGCCTACGAGTGGTGGACATAGCATATCCCTCTAGGCGTTCGATCGGATTTGGTCCAGCTAACAGTGATTGTTCGAGAGCCTTAAACTGTCCCGACAATTCGAGGTAAAGTGATCGTGTTTTTGTTGTATCGCAACAGATACTCCCGGGTGCCTGTAGAACAGTGACACTTTTAGCTGCTTTGTAAGATTAATGCATCGCGAGAAGCCGTTCACTAATTGCTGTATTTGCTTTCTTTTCTTTCTCTTCCCACACTCGGCGACGTTCCGGTTTTGTGTGCTATGTGTTGGACTGCTCTCCTATGCATCTAGGTACCCGGGACGTGATGAACGAGAGCGTAGCATGGGCCGGCAGCCGGACTTTGGCGAAGGGGAAGGCGACCATATGGTGCATCCAAATGCGAAAGGCATGCACGAGCGTCGTCGTACGTCCAGTCGCCATTCGTCGCCTAGCGCAGGACATCAGCAAACTATGGCGCATGAATCAGCGGAGAGGTCCAGAGATGGGGAATGGTCCGAATTTCCCGAGGACGCAGGATACCTCCATCAACATCCTGCACCGGTACGTCAGCATGAGGATCACGGGGAGCGGCAAAGTGCTGAACGCAAGAGTGCAGCAGCAGGCGGCGGTGTTCGTGAATCCGATCACAGAAATGCCGACCATCGGCCATCGTCAATCGGACCAGCGCGCGGTGCTAGCCATGGTCGGGGTCGTTCTCGTTCGCGTGATCGCAAGCGTCCAGGCACCCAAGAAGGATCGGATCGGGATGGTTCGGACAGAAGACGGTACCGTTCGAAGCGTTCGGAATCTGCGGAAAGGCACGAAAAATCGAACCGTGGCGCTCGGGTAACCGGTGAGCACGAGAAGGAAAAGCAGGAACGTAAACACCAGGTTGCGGAAAAGGAAAAGCGCAACGAGCCGGATCAACATGGCCGGCGGGGGGATGAGCGAGACCATCATCGGGATCGGGCCAAGCAGGAGCGCAGCGAGCACGATCGCGATCGTGAACGCGAACGTGACCGCCAGCGGGAACGGGACCGTGAACGCGAAAAGGAACGCCACAAGGAGAAGGAGCGCGAGGTGGATCACGATCGTGATCGGGACCGCAGGAAGGAGAAGGAACGCGACAAGGAGAAGGAAAAGGAACGAGAGCGGGAAAAGGAACGTGATCGCGACAAGGAGAAAGAGCGCGAGAAAGAGCGTGAGAAGGAACGGTTACGCGATCGGGAGAAGGATCGCGAAAAGGATCGCGAAAAGGATCGTGAAAAGGATCGTGAAAAGGATCGTGAAAAGGAACGCGAGAAGGAGAAAGATGCAAAGGAGCTGCCGAAGAAGAAGGGGCGCGATTCGAGCGATGAAGATCGGCGCGATAGGAAGAAGGATCGCGATAAGAAGAAGCGCAAAAA
>AXCM01004068.1:0-22134 GCA_000473375.1 Anopheles culicifacies | reverse complement strand
AACTCAAAAGGAACACAACAACTATTAGGAAGCCATAGTGGCCTAACCGTTCTCTTTTTGTCCGTTGGTGTAAATTGACTCTCGTCGGTGTGGTGAGCGTCTGCTATATCTTGTAGTATTTCCGAACCGGATAATTCCTTCTTAAGCCATGGCATAATTAAGACCTCCAAACATTTCATTATAACGAGCCCTTAAATAAACTGAGACCAGTTCTTCTACCAGTTTTCATGTCGTATCATTCAGCTTTTGTACGTTACGCCAATTATGCCAATCTACAAATTTGGCCACTGTGGCTTCCTCCTCTTAAGACAATCGACAACTTACCTGTACCAGACGTTGAGCACGCAAACAGTCGTCCAGACTGATAGCGATACAAGGATCATCGTGAAGAGCAGATACTTGCCCAGCAGGGGCACGGCCAGCGATGTCGGGGGGATGATTTCGGCCAACAGCAAAAAGAACACAGTCAATGACACCAATATCGAGATGCAAAGCGTGACCTGTTGGGGCGAAAGAGGTCGAAACAGCCGTAAGTGTACAAGTGGACGAATGTTGAATCCGAGCTAAAGTCCATTTGTCCTTTTTTTTGTAAGATTCTCGCTTCAAGACACTTCACTCAACAATGCTTCGAGGCGGAAGAAGTTGACAACAAAAAAATGCACGTGTAGCAAATGTCCGTACCTTTTCGCCCGAATCACTCGGCAGATAGAACACCAGTACCGTCAGGAACGTGATACCGACGCATGGTATGATCAGATTGACCGTGTAGAAAAGCGTTTTTCGTCTCATCGTTAGCTTGAACGTGATGTCTGGCGGAAGTAAAGGAGAAAGCAAAGCATGAGAACCGATTTGGACGTAGAATTTGCTGTTCTTCTGCACACCTGAGAACGGTTCTGGACAGCAAGGATAGTATTCCTCATTGCGACTGGCCGGAACTTCCAGGATGTCCCATTCGACCGATAGATAGAACTCGCTCAAATCAATCCCAATCTGTACGAGATTACTGCCAGGGATCTACAAAAGAAAACAGGTTGGGTTAATGTAGAGATTAAGCGGATTAATGTTTACAACCCACGCCCATTACCTGATCCAGATGACGCAGTTCCACCTGTGCTCCGTTGTACGTCCACGAGCCAAACTTCATCAGGCACGTCTGCTCGTCGTACGGGAAGTACTCGACGTTCATCTCGCAGGACGATTTGTAGATTGCCGGCGGTTCCCAAAACACCTCCCCGGTGTACTTCAGCGTTGCCTTCGTCATGAGCGTCACCTCGTAGTTGCCATCCCAGTTGTTGTACAGCACAATGTCGGGGAGCCAGATTTGTTCCGATGGGACGTACAGCATCTCCACGCCACCGTACTCCTCCGGGTCCCACCTTAGCTTGTAGTCGAACCACTTCTGTTTGACCCACAGATTCGTGGTCATCACCTGGTTACGCAGGCTCACCTCAATGAGCTGGGACAGCTTCAGCCCAAGCCACACGGTAAGCGTCTCCGTGTTATTCACCACTGGCCGTATCAGGCGGTTGTAATTGCTAAGCAAATCATCGTACAGTCGTTTGGCGTCCGGGTTTGCTTCGATATGAGCTACCGATGCTACGGGGAAGGGAGAGAAAAGGCGTAAGCAATGTACACAGTAAGCGAATGCTTCCACAAACACGCCCAGCGCTATGCTTGACCTACCCTGCGCTGAGCTGGACGCCACCAGACAAAGGAGCAACACTTTCGCATTCAGCATTTGGATGCAAAATTCGGTGGATATTAGCTTCATTTTGCGATTCCTTCACTGCACACTCAATCAATCCCAATCAATTGTTCATCACAGTTAGCACCTGAAAGCGAATGGGGCAATTCACACTTTTACACCTGTCTTACTGTGCCAGCGATCCAGCACGCCCACCGATGCTGCCCTGTGTCGAAAAATGCACGGATGCTGTGCAGGAAAAATCCAGCATCACAAACGGTACACTCCCGCTGGCACGGTGCGGTGAGAATGGAGAAAAATCGATAAACACCAGCATGCTGAGAGCGCAGAAAGCGCATCTCCGGAAAAAAGCACCAAAGCTCTCCATACATCTCCCGGATGTTTGGTGCGCATGCGTTTGTTTACAAAACAATTCGTACGCCGCGGAAGCACGTGCTTTCGTTTATCAACATTCCTCCTTATGTTGGTTCCCGCGGGAACGCAAGTGGTAGGATGGAGGAAAGGAAGGGATAATGAATGACCGAAAACCACGTGTTACATTAGAAGCCTCCTGGAACTACGCACGTGCTTGTCGTTTGGTTTTTATTTTTTAATATATCTGTTGGAAGCATAAATTCAATACATGCTAACATATTACTTTACAAAGTCGGATGGGTATGTGTGTTAATGGATTCTTCATTCGGTATTCAAATAATTGCCAACCAATTTCATTATTAAACTATAATTACATCGAAATATAAACAAACAATTTGTGATATCGTTCTTATTTCTGCAAATGGCCGGTAGCGCTTTTGGGAGCCGTCTGCTCCTCACTGATTGTAGAACCATTTAAAGCACATTTAAATGACACAACACAGAGGCAGAGGTGATACGCTAATCGCAGGGCAGTTACATCGGCAATTGGGGACGTGCAATTTATTAAATAATTCAATATTTAACACAAACAGTCCAGGAAGATGAGGCTAATCATAATCACGGCGCGTGTGTCTGTATGTGTGGCTGTGTGTCATAAGCAGTTCAAATATAAATTAGTCAAAAATCCCAGAGAATTATGGTGTGTGCACAGACAAACACACAAACACACACCGCCCACCACGGCCGAATACGGTAAGCGTGAATGCGCACGGGAAAGGACCAAGGGGGGATGGGGTGGGGGGGACAGAGCAGCAATTATAGGGGAAGCGGGAATTTCATTCTAGCTGCACAACGACGATACGGCGAATCATGATCGTAGCGTACAACGCCAGGAGCGTGGATAAGCTGCACAGTGGGAAGTCGCTCGTTCCGTTTCAGGCTATACACCATCGTCAATCCCGGCCGTTAGTTCAATCCCGAGCACCACAAAGTTGCTCAGCTCCTTCAGCGTTTGCAGATCGACGGATGTCATTAGCGATCGGTATCGTTCGTCGCCGATTGCGTTTTTCAGTACTACAAGCTGCAAAAGTGAAGTGATTAGAATTAGGTCGGTTAGAAATGCACCTTCGGGTCACGGTTACAAGCATTCTGTTACCTGATTCTGTAGATAGTCCTTCAGCACAATCACGTGTACTGGATCGTGCAAGCAGAATGCTCGACAGCGGCTAAAATGAGGCGTTTCTTCTTGCACCATATCGGAATCGATAAACCCGTACCCGAACAATGTAACGCCTATATTGTCCTTATTTTCATCATCGATCACTAGCGAGCTGGAAATGGGTAAAACCGTGTACGAGTTAGTAAAGGAGCCGCATCGACACTCTGACCACGCTTCACACTTACTCCACTGCCGTATCCTGAGAGCACATGTCCATTACATCGTTCAACACCTCGGACACGTTCGTAATGATGCCGGCAAAGTTGTTGAAAATCACATCGTTCGACACAGTCAGCAGGCTGCTCAAGGCCAACGCTAGCAGCTTACGTTCCTCCAGTGCCGTTACCCGGCGCATATCCTCCAGCCATGCGGTGAGTATTTTTTCCAACACATCTTGTGCGCCCGTCTCGGAAAGCACAACGCTGAACGTTACCTGATCGTTAACCAGTACGCGCGATATGATCTGCAGGTACATCTGCAACTCTTGTGGGAAATTCGTTTGCTGGTAGTATGATCTGTGAAGAACGAAAACAAAAAATACGTTAGTGACACAGGCCACAAAGAAAGATGTGCTCTGCCACTTACCGAAACACTTCCACCAGATACGGTCGAAGCAAATCGATCGCAAACTTTGGTACCGTTTGTAGCAGGGTGAGGAAAAAGCGATTGATCAGTACCACACCGTCCGAGCGCAAATCCGTCAACAAATATTGGCACGTCTTGACAATCTCCTGACCGTACCGTGGAAGAAACACTTCTGCACCGAGAAACACATACGCCTGCACTATTGCCAAACATATATTCATATTGCTAGATGATTGCTCTGGAAATGGAACCAAAAAAAAATCGGAGTCAAATGGAGTAACATTAGAAATCGTTCGATTAAACGCGTCCTGCAGTTGTTGCCGACTTACGTATTAGAGGTACTAAATTTTCACACAGATTAAGCAACTCCTGGTTCATCGTGCGACTGTAGTGGACCACCACAACCCACAGCTCCAGTCCTTCCTCCAGCAGATACACATGCGACGGATCGTTAACATTCGTGCTCATCTCTATGATCTGATAGATGAATGCAACGATCGGTTCCGACGAAGGTATTTCATACAAGGCTTTTATTATTTGCAACTGAAACAAGGCAAAACGTGATTGGGAATGTTGTATGATAAGCCACAAAAATTACACTCACCAAGGTGGAAATAATAGCACACCGAAGCATATTATGTTCACGGCTTTCTTCCCACAGCAGCGGTAAATACTGCACCAAGCTCTGCACATCGATCCGTATGGACATGGACATCTTCTCGATGATGAACGACATCACGTACAGTATGGTCATTTTCGTTTCGCACTCGACGGCTTCCTTCAGCAGCCCGAACAGCAGTGCGATCGTCGGTTCGAGAAACTCCACAAACTGTTCGGCCACAAACTCAAAGTCATCCATGATGCTTCGTAAGCTTCTGCAAAACGACCCAACACAAAAACGAAACAATTAAAATTAGAAACCAACGTGCGGCAATACGATTCCCCTTACTTGGAAGCGGTCAAACGAACGGCCAAATCCTCTGAAGGCTGCAGCAGCTCTAAACACGCCTGATACACTTGGGGGCGTAACGCTTTGGAGAATCTAACGCAGGTCCATTGCCCTACGAGCCAGATGATGCGCTTGCGGATGATCCGGAAGTTGTGTGATTTAAATTTCAGTTCCTCGAGCAGCTGCCGAGAGAACCATTCGTCAAAGTTAACCTGCAAGGAAAGCAACGTAAACACACATTACAACTTGATTATCAGACGATCGTTTCACATAAACACAAAACAAATGTTTGTGGGTTACATGGAACCTTTTCTAGGTTAAGAGCAAACTTCCAAACTACATTACCTAGCCTTTGCTAATATACGCCAGCAAACAGACGCGTCGTTCAGGAATATACATAGTCACGTTAGAATATTCGTTAGAACTATAACAAAATCGTTTAAAAAAACTGTAAAAACGTTTCTTATTTATACAACAAAACAGACAACCACACGAGGAGCTTCCTAAACCTAATGCACACAAAAACCTCCGAACCTAACCGACCATAAGCGCTAACTAAATGGAGCGCTACGCTCCTCCAAAACCGAAGGTACCGAAACCGAAGGACGGTTCGCAGGGTGCAAACAAAAGCTTCTAATCGCTTTTGCGGGATAGCCTGTTTGCTGGCGGATGGCGAGTGTACCAACACACTGACAGTCCGACCCATACCGAACGATCTATCGATCGGTCGATCGTGTGAAAACGGGTACAAATGGTGGACCTATTTATCAAAGGTAAATAACCGCACACGCCTGTCGGCAGTGGACCGTATAGTGGCTTGTTGGTTGGTAGAGTTTTGATTTCATACCGTTGATGCTTTTACAACATTTAACCTTCTTTTATTCTTTCTGTGCGTGATTATTTTAAGGGAATTAAAGCATATTCTTGCTTGCAATACAAAAAAAAAAGTGATTTCCGATCAATTAGAGCTGTAAAAGCACTCAAATATATAAGTATTAAGTACAAAGAATATTATTGGGCAGCAAATTAAAGGCAACAAACAAAGCTAGTTACATTTCCGAAATATTAACACATTCCCTTCCGCACCACGAAAACCATCCAACATAAACCGAACAACCGGCACATCATTATCAATTCCGGGTGAAACTTTCACCGCACTCAGGGGAAACGTTATCGCCGCTCACGTACCAAACAAGTGACACGCGACTGTCGGCTTCATAATCAATCAGCAGGAGACATTTCCTTCAACCTGGCCACTATTACTTTAAACCACTACACTACGTACCTCATCGAACAAGATGAATGCCGCCAGCCCGGTTGCATTGTAGATCGAATCCTTTATCAGCAGATCGTTCATATCGGAGTTCTCCGTGAGTGTTATCGATTGAGACTTCAGGATGTACTTGCGCAGTTCCTCGATCATGATCACGCTGAACTTTTGGAAGAGGATCATGTAGAATGCTTCGGCAGATGACTACAAAAGAAAGTAAATATTTGCAGCGTTATTAACGTTACCATATATGGGCCACCTCACGGTACACTTACACGCAGATTGTATTTCCAGGAGTCACCACCTTCGTCGGATGTATACGCTTCCGGGTCTGTGTCCCACTGCTCAAACTCGTCCGGCGTTAGCAGGAAGTAGTGCATTATCAGCTTCTCGAATATGTAGCTTAAACGTTCCTGTGTGAAAAAGTCCACCTTTGCACTGTTTACACGCTCTGTGGGTGGAAAGAAAGTTAGCATCGCGTTGCATAATGTAACCAGGTAACCCAGCAGACGTACCTTTTGCTTCTCCTGCTAGATTATTGGTTGGGCGCGGTATCAAATCTAGCTTGACTGCGTTCGGTGACAGTATTCCCTTCAGCAGGCAGAGGCACTGAATGGCAAAGTTTGGAAAGGTGATAACATTGTCCTCGAAGATCAGATTCGTTCCCTCGTGAAACACGTAATTAAAGCAAAACTCGAACGATATCGGTACAAAAGTGGAAAACACGTCCGGGTGCGTCTCGTAGAAAAGGTTCAGGAACTTCATGTGTTTCACGATAAATTTGTCCAAGTTGTCCGTCAGCTTGCGCATTATCTCTATTGCTTCATTGTTCATCGTACCAGACGACGCATTGCTTTCGGCTTCGCGCAACATTCGCCTCACGCGCATCCGACACTCGAGCAGATCCTTCAACCGTTGGAACATAACCCGTATCAGCATCATGCAGCCTTCCGACTTGAGCGGATCGACGATGCCGTAGATCGTGAGCTTTTTCAGTATACGCAGCGAGAAGATGGCCTTCTCCAAATTTGCTGCACACACGCCGATGGCACAATTCTGCTCGCAGATGTTCGTAAAGAACAGCTGCGTGAAGCCTTCCCAGAGATTCAGCACAAAGTCGTACCAGGTAACGGCAATGTTTTGAAACTGTTGGCGATCGCGTGGGATTCGCTTCGAGCACAGTACCTTGACGATGTGCAGCAACACCAGTAGGCCACGGTGCTGTACGATCATATCCTCGCTCTGTACCGCTTTCACCACCGTCGGTATGAGCTCTTTCCATTCCTGTGGTCCTTCGTACCGACTGATGTTTGCTATTAGGACCGCTATCTGAACCGCAATCTGTTGCACGGGTTCGTTGAATTTCATCAGCAGCAATCGTTTTATTTCCTGTTTCTCCTCGCGAGATATTGCACTGCAAGGACGATGGATACAGTTAAAAAAAGGGAAAAGAAAATTACGCCATCCGTGGCCTTACTTTGGAGCATTCTGTCGCCAATACTTTAGTACGCCGTTTTTAAAGTACAGCGAAGCCATCCATCGCACACCACCGTCGAGTGATTGGTTGGAGAAAATGTTCACCAACGTCAAATGGAAACCGGGCTGCACTTCCCACTCTGCCAGCTTCTGTTCGGCCGGTTTCAGCATCTGAGCATCCTGGCTGCAGGCATACTGGAGCGCCTCGTACACAGCGGACTCTGCAGACATATTGCTTTTGTTTTGGTTGTTGTTTGGGCGTGTTCCACTGTACAATCTGTGACCTCATTCAGAACGAAATGTACACAGATTAGTAGAGCAGCATACCGACCACCACACGACACATTGTTGTCCTTGTGCTGCCTTCCAGATACAAACAAACTGTAACCGAATCTATTGCTACAATATTCTTACCGCTGTGATGACACACAGAACCACCGACTTCCGTGCTCCGGCACGGACACCACTGTCACCCGATTGCACAATCCTTGCAACTCCTGTGCAGTTACGTTGCTGGCCGGACAATCTAATTACCAAGCGCAACCCCCGTTGGCACAGCAATCGTTGTGCTGTCGCTTTTTCCGATAAAATTTGCAGCTCACGCAAATATAACGACGACTATGATAAGGCATGGAAAATAGTAACAACAATAATACGTTGTCAGGTGCACCAACTGTCAAACCGTATTCCGTCATCTAGCCGCCATAGCCCCGTACACACGTTGGCTAGCTTTCCGTGCCCGGCATGTTCGTTTATTTATTTACATTTCTATACTTTTCCTCTAATTCTTTTAAAGTGCTTTACAATCACTATGATTGTTTTACGATGCATGTACTGAGTTTATATCATTTCTACATTTTTAGTTTTGAAATTGCGCCAAATTTCAATTCTCGGCAATGGCACATCGTTTCCATTGCTTAGCTCCCGAAGTACCCTTCATAAACATCACGCGTGTTTTTGACATTCCGCACCACCACAACACGACGGCATTTTCACGCAGTCAATTTTATAAAAAAAAGTCCCCCGCACTGGTGCTGTGGCGAAAGGTTCTTTCTCGGATCTTGAATCGATCTTTGCAATGGAAAACCTAACATTAAGTAAGTGTTAAACGGTTCTGCATTGTTTTGATGTACAGTTACTGCAAAACTTGCAACCCAATTCATATGGGATGTGAGCAGGCTCAGATGGATACAACCGGGTCAGACAATGCGGCTTTGCGAATGCACTTCTGATGCAATGCAGTGAATCAATCG
The DNA here is from genome assembly GCA_000473375.1 of Anopheles culicifacies. Classification (NCBI taxonomy): domain Eukaryota; kingdom Metazoa; phylum Arthropoda; class Insecta; order Diptera; family Culicidae; genus Anopheles; species Anopheles culicifacies. The sequence continues at coordinate 13,323 of AXCM01004068.1, read as the reverse complement.
ATCATTTCTGGCATTCATAGTGATTTCATCATTCACGTTTCAGGCGAGTTATATACATCGGAAAAGAGAGGCAACGATGAAACGGGCAAAGGCACCGCGGAAGAACCGTTCAAAACCATCCTCCGTGCGATGAAGCATGCCGGAAAGGAACCGTTCCCCACCATCTACGTTGATACTAAGGACGAGAAGTCCGAATCACCGTACGATGTGGCCGCAAAGTCGCAGCTGAAGAAAATCCAGAAGATCTGGGTCCGCGACAACCAGAAGGGCGATAAGCAGAAGCGCGAAGAGGAGGAGAAAGCCAAGAACCGTGAACAAAACCTGGAGGAGGCGAAAAAGATCACCATCCAGCAGGACCCATCGTGGGCAGTAGCCAAATCGATTAAGATCGCTCATGGTGTAGATAATCGCGGTGTGCGCGTACGGATTTACGGATGGGTACATCGATTGCGCCGACAGGGCAAGGGTTTGATGTTTATCACACTGCGCGATGGAACCGGGTTTCTGCAGTGCGTGCTGACGGATACCCTATGCCAAACGTACAATGCGCTCGTACTGTCGACGGAATCTTCGGTACAGCTGTTCGGTACGCTGAAGGAGGTACCGGCTGGCAAAACTGCTCCGGGTGGGCACGAACTGCACGTGGACTACTGGGAATTGATCGGACTCGCACCGGCAGGTGGTGCTGATGCAATCCTGAACGAAGAAGCGCACCCAGACGTGCAGCTAGATAACCGCCATATCATGATCCGTGGAGAAAACACGTCCAAGATTCTGAAAATGCGCGATGTGGTCATGCAAGCGTTCCGTTCGCATTACTTCGACCGTGGGTATACGGAAGTGACGCCACCAACACTTGTACAAACGCAGGTGGAAGGTGGTGCGACACTGTTCAAACTGGATTACTTCGGGTAGGTCATAGCAGGACGACAGTTCTAAATGAATTTGTTCAATCAATTTTTTTTTTTCCCATCCCAATAGTGAGGAGGCCTTCCTAACGCAAAGTTCCCAGCTCTATCTAGAGACGTGCGTTCCAGCGTTGGGAGATGTGTTTTGTGTAGCGCAAAGCTATCGTGCCGAACAAAGCCGTACCCGGCGGCATCTGGCCGAATACAGCCACATCGAGGGCGAATGTCCGTTCATTTCCTTCGACGATCTGCTCGACCGGCTCGAGGATCTGATCGTGGATGTGGTAGACCGTGTGCTTAAATCCCCCTGGGGCTACATGGTACAGGAGCTGAATCCAGGCTTTGTTCCACCGAAACGACCCTTCCGTCGTATGAACTATGCGGACGCGATTGTTTGGCTGAAGGAGAATAACGTCACGAAGGATGACGGTAGTTTCTACGAGTTTGGCGAAGATATTCCCGAAGCACCGGAACGGAAGATGACGGACACAATCAACGAACCGATCATGTTGTGTCGTTTCCCGGCGGAAATAAAATCATTCTACATGGCCAAATGTGAGGATGATCCGCGTCTGACGGAAAGCGTTGATGTGCTGTTGCCAAATGTGGGTGAAATCGTCGGTGGATCGATGAGGTCCTGGAAGTATGATGAACTGCTGGATGGCTACAAGCGTGAAGGCATCGACCCGAAGCCGTACTACTGGTACGTGGATCAGCGTGTGTACGGTACGCAACCGCACGGTGGTTATGGTTTGGGATTGGAACGATTCCTCTGCTGGCTGCTTAACCGGTACCATATTCGTGAGGTGTGTCTGTACCCACGGTTCCTGGAGCGTTGCAAACCCTAAACCACGCAAACAGATGGCCGCCCTACGCTTTTGCCGGTTCTGCATTTCGTGTATGCATTGATTGCTTCAACAGTTCTCAAACATTAAACAATAAAGACTACCTTCGTATAGCAACCAAAACCTTGTACCGGTGGTTCAGTCATAAAATTATCCACGTAACCAGATGGTCAGCCCTGGCTATGAAGGGTCAGGGCAGATTAGATAGTAGAACATTAGATACATTCCTCACCGTATGTTGGTATCCAAACACATTATGCCCTATATTCTGGCATAGACCATACGGGATCATAAAAACACGCATGCCGCCCGTTAGTTCAGTTTCAAACAGTTCTCCAAAACGATTTAAAAAAAAAAGTTCCACAAAAAAAAACACAACCGTCGGCGATTTGGCATTTTTGACAGTTCTCGTTCGTAGGACGCATACAGGGAGACGTGCAATTCGGTATGTAAATATAAACAGGCCCTCTCCATTCACTTTGTATCGTAAAAACACACCAGCGATGGTGCAATTCAAATTGCACCTGCAAAACGCACGCTAACTCGCTATCGCTCATTTATCTGCCGCAGCTCTAGACGCAGAGGTCAAAAGAACGTGCCGTGCGTGCGTCTCACTGTTGCAACCACGTGAAGTGCTTGCACGCTTTCAACAATCGTCGCAGCAACAATGCCCAACGATGATGACGTAAGTAGGCGAGTTTTCGTAGCAATTCTATTTCGGTGGCTGGAAAACGGTTGCCTGGAGAACGGTGCCAAAATCCAAACATCGTCACGGATTACGAGTTGTTACGGTTCGGTGCGAGACGATGGCCAGAAAGTGGTTCAAAACGCTGTTTTTACAGATGCCGAACGGTGCTGGTGTAGCGAAAGGTCAAAGCTGGATACCGACGAGTCTTATCGATGGCCACGGTTTGGACGATGGATTGGCGATCGTGCTGCTAAACAGACCTATCCTGCTGGAAAAGCATTACTTCACAACACTGTGGAATGGTGGTAAGTATGCACGAACAACCTGTTTTTTCACACTTTGCTCACCTTGCGGTATTGTGCGCTAATTGCAGCTAAGGTACGAGTCGCTGTCGACGGTGGAACGAACCGGTGGGTCGACTTTGTGAAGGGCAACATCAATGGAGAACAGCTACTGAAACCTCCCGATCTCGTGACGGGTGATTTCGATTCGTGCAATCAGGAGGCCATGCAGTACGTTGAACAGCTGAAGTGTACGGTACGAATTGATGGAAAAGAGGAGTATTTGTAGTAGAATCGCTAACGGCGTTCACCCTTCGCTCACCTTCGTTCCCCTGTCGTCCCATGGTTGTTCCTCTAGAAGGGTTTTTTGTATCTCACCCAACAGATCGTCCACACGCCCGATCAAAATGCGACCGATTTCACCAAATCGCTGAAGGTGCTCAAATCCCATGGCTACGATAAGCAAGTAACGCGCGTACTGGCACTGTGTGAATCATCCGGACGGCTCGATCAGATAATGGCCAACATCAACACACTCTACCTAGCGGATGCCATTCTGCCAGGGGTGGACGTATTTCTACGGTCCAGCAACTCACTTTCCTGGTTGCTACGACCCGGCGAGCATAGCATCGACATTCCGCAGCGTCTCGTAAACGAACGGATCTGGTGTTCGCTTGTTCCGATTGGCCAAGGTTGCCTGTGTACGACCGAGGGACTAAAATGGAATCTGGACGGCAGCCGGCCGCTACAGTTTGGCAGTATTGTAAGTACCTCTAACACGTACTCGTTGAACCGGGTACGTATCACGACCGATGGTCCTTTGCTATGGTCGATGGGAACGACACCGAAGGATATGTGATTATGGTTGAAAGGTGCGTCGTTGAGAGTGGAATAGCGTTATATTGTTGATGTTGGTGAAAACTTAATAGAAGATTGTGGCAAAGCCAGGATCATCGTCCGCTTGGAACGACACGAACCAAACAGGCCAGGGACGTTAAAAATTGTTGCACAGATAATTGTGAATTTATTCAATGTCGTTAACTGTACAGTCTGCTTGTTAGGAATGGTTTGTGTTCTACATTTTAGAAACCTGCTTCAAAACGTTTGGCATATGTTCCTTGACACACCGTTTTGCGCGAGTTCCGTGTGTAAGTGTGATCCTGCGTGCGTTAACGCTCTGTTGTACAATTTGAAAAGTGACACAACTGCCACACAGTTCAAATTTTATCACTTGAATCACTCAAACCGTTCGGGAAGTGAAATAAAATTAACTTGCCTATCGACAAGAGCGAAGTAAATGGTAACGGTATTAACCGACTGTATTAATAAGTAATAATCTCCTTACAAAGTAAAACAAACAAATCTCAACCAAGCGCTAATATCCGCCAGGCATTGGAAGCAACCCGAAACCACCGGCACTACTGCCACCTCCACCACCCTTCGGTGGCGCACGGAAATTTGTTTTGCCTCCGCGTTTGGACGCTGCCGCTCCCGCCCTTTTTCCTCCCCGTCCACTGGTGCCTGCCGTGGCCGTTTCTCCCCGTTTGCTCGCGGTCGTCGCTTTTCGGCGTGTGGTTGTTTTTCGGAACTTTTTCGCTCTTGCTCCACCCGCTCCCCAGCTACTTCGGCGTTTGTAGCCACCTCTCCCCGCACTCCCGCCACCACTCTGCGAGGCATTCCTTGCCAACGTGCCCCAATCGGTACCATCGTCATCATCGACCACACTTCCGTCGCTATCGTCACTACCACTCTGCACAAGGCTTGCCGCTTCCTGCTGATCCTGGGTGTCCATCATTAGCATCAACTTCTCGGCGGCATAGTTTTGCGTAATTTCCAACAGCTGCTTGCCATACTTTTCAAAGTTAGCCTTGGTAACGTGCGGCAGGGTAAGCATTTCGCCCGGCGATTCGGGCAACTTTTCCGACATCGCTTTCAACGCCTGAATGTTCATGATCGAGGCCAGCGTCGCGTTCTTTTGCATAGCGATTGCGCGACAAATTTCGAGCAGATCGTTGTAGCACCGGCTCTGCAGATCCTTCAGCTGTACGCTGATCTGGGACGATTCCTGTACCGATGCTGCCGGCACATCCGTCTTCGGCAGCTGTTTTCCGCGTGCCGACAACTTTTCCTTGATCGAAAAATCGATGCGCACACGCCGGTTCACGAGCGCTTCGATTTTGGTGCCAATGCGCAGATACGCCTGCGGTATGTCATTGCTAAAGATAAGATCCTCCTTCAGGTACTCTTCGATCACGAGCTTGCGCAGCAATCGCTGAATATCGCAGCGATCCCAAGCCTTTAGCTTCCCGTGGTACGCCGTGCGATTGTGCCCATTTTCCAGCACCTTTTTGTTTTCGCTCCCCTTGAGCACTTCCACCAAATGGAGCAGGGTGAATCGGTTACGGCCCCCGCAAAGGTCACGTACGGCCTTCGCTATCATGATACAGTCCTCGGTCGCATTGAGCGTCTTGTAGTTGCCCTGCATCAGACAGTTATCACATGCGGTCGCCCGGTTCGATAGGCACTGCTCGCTGGTGAAGTATTCTGCAAAGTAGTCAAGCTGCTGTGTCCGCCGGCAGTCCGTCACATTTTCGCAGTAGTTTACCATCCGGAAAAGATTGTTCATATGAATCTGTTTCGCTTCCAGCGAAATGGTCGTATCGTCTAAAAGAAGAAAAAGAAAAGTAATTGAGCTTTATCGACTGGACAGGAAACCAAACCGCCATTACTTACTGTCCATCATTTTCCGATAGCGTAACATGTCCGAGTAGTTGTAGTATAAAATGCAGGTGGCAATTTCCCCATCCCGTCCAGCCCGTCCCGACTCCTGGTAGTATCCCTCAATGGACTTGGGCATGCAGTAATGCAGCACGTACCGAACGTCCGGCTTATCGATACCCATACCGAAAGCGATCGTAGCACACACGACCTTTATACGATCGCCAATCCACTCCTTTTGGGTCGTTTCTCGCACATTGTCATTCAAACCGGCATGATAGCTTTTCGCTTTAATGCCCGCCCGCCGGAACTCTTCCGCCAGCTGGTCGCACTCTTTCTTCGACAAACAGTACACGATGCCGGTGTCGCGCGGATAGCGCTTCCGAATCAACTCGATCATTTCCGCCTTGGTAGAAACACCCTTCTTCGGTAGCACCAGATACTTTAGGTTGGGACGGTTGAAACTGCACAAAAACCAACGCGTATCACGGGCCAACTTTAGCTGGGTCAGAATGTCCATCCGTACGCGTGGATTTGCCGTGGCCGTCAGGGCAATGATCGGAACCTTGGGGAATTGTTCCCGCAGGACGGAGAGTTTTTTGTAGTCTGGTCGAAAGTCGTGACCCCAGGCAGACACACAGTGCGCCTCATCGATCACAATCCGTCCGAGGAGTCCTCGTCGATAGAGCGCACTTAGCAAGTTTTGCAATTTTGCGGAAGAGACTATCTTCTCCGGTGTCACATAGAGCAGCTTCAACTCCGGGCAGCTACTGTACAGATCGTCGTAGATACGCTGTACGTCGGCAGCACTTGCTTCTCCGGATAAGTGACCAGCCGCAATGTCTAGAGAGTTCAGTTTTTGTACCTGATCGAGTATGAGCGACTTCAGCGGACTGACCACAATCGTGAGACCAACCGTCAGAATTGCCGGTAGCTGGTAACAGAGAGACTTCCCGCCGCCCGTAGGCATCAGCACAAAGCAGTCGATGCCCAGAAGCGTGGCATTGATTACCTGCAGCTGGTTCGGTCGGAACGTACGCAAGCCGAACGTTTCCTTGAATGCGACCTGTAAGCGCGTTGAATGCGGATAGGACATACCATCAAACTCGCCGGTTAAGGCATCGTTGCGTGTACCCTCGTGAAACCGTCCAATGTCCGTGTTCGAAGCTAGCATGCCCGTGGATGAAGATCCGGACGAGGGTAGCTGGTTAGTGGTCGGTGCTGTCAATTCTTCCAAGGAATCATCATACATCGATGGATCGTACACCTGCCATCCATCGTCATCTAGCTGCGTGTTAATATTCTCGATAAACTGTGTATTACGAGCCGGAACGGGTGGATCCGGTTCTACCGGGAAGGTTATCCGTGGTGGATCGGGCTTTCGTAGTGATGTGTTTGGTGTAATCAGATCAACGGTGCTAAGATTGGCTTGAAACGATCGTCCTTGGTCTTTTAGTTCTTCCTCGCGGATGCTGTTCAGTATGTCTTCGTCATCCACTAGGTCATCTACCTCTGGGATATCGTTTGCTTGGAAGGGTGATGACACCGATCGGCTCTCTTTCTCTTCGGTGATCTTTTTTGTCCGATTATCGCCCGTTGTAAGGTCGATATTGTTCACCAGCGTGCTGGCAATTGGCTTTTTGAACACAAATGTGGCTCCACCGCTGGGAGTTTTCGTTACTCCAACCGCTCCACGGGTTGAATCATTCGGTTGGAATGATGTGTTGGGTGTTTCATTCAACCTCCTCAATCCCAATTCCTTCTCGAGTTCTTCGAACCTGGATGATGCTGGTGTAAAACTCTCTTTTCTGCTTGGCTCAGCGTGAGGCAGTGTGCTTTCAATAACATCGTTACAATCCAACGAGTTTGATTCCTCAAACGGTAGCTCGTACACGATCGGCACCGCAACGGGCTGTGCTGGTGGCTTCGGTTTGACCAAAGAACTTTCGGTGGCAGTGGAATCATTCAACGATTTCGTTTTGGACAACCGTTGCTTGCTGGACAGCACGCGATCGTATACATTTATCTTCCCCCGGATCGTATCGAGCGTTGATTTTAGTCGTTCAAAGCAAGGAACGTTAAAGCTTTTATCAATACGCCGGAAGCTTTCACTTGGCACCTGGGCAAACAGATCGTAAAAGTGGTTCAGTAATCCTAGTTGTGCATTCTCGAGAAACTGTACATTCTTTCGAATGTCACGTTCTTGTGTTGATTTTGCATTAAAACCGGCACTGCTTGTTATCTCATCCAGATAGTCCTTCAATCCCTCATCAAAACGAAAACGTCCCAACGCTTTATCTGGGCTTAGTAAACGTTCCAATGCGGAAGGAGTATCCTTGATTGTCTTTGCCGGTGTCGTTGTTCTCGGTTTGCCACTCGGCAGCACACCGGCAACCGGACCACCTATCGGCGTTGATGTAGATTGAGTGGGTTTTTTGCACTCAAAATCATCATCATCCACCAAATCTTCGTCGTTAAACGATCCGCCAAACACATTGTTTTTGTTAAGCTCCAACGAGATGCGTTGACCTGCTTTTTGCCGCTTGAACTCAAACGTAGGCAACTTAACCGGACTCGGCCCAGTTTCGGCCAGCTTGTGTAGATTCGCTTCCAGCTTCTTCGTCGCCTCCACGTAGCGCTTATCCGTGGCAAGGTTCAGTTCTAACGGATCGTAATTGATTGGTTTCAGGGTGGTATTACCCTTTTCCACCATAAAATCAAACTCATCGTAACTGGTCTCGTCCGGTGCATTCTTCTTCGCTTCTATTTGCTCCTTGAAAATATTTCGCGGCGGCAAACGTCTCACTACCTCGTCCCGAACTGCTTTCGGCGGTGTTCTGTTCGAATCATCCGAATCGCTGTTCACCAGATTAACAAATGAGGATGTTTTATTCTGCGAAAAGCACGGATATTGTTTAGTGAAACCAATCTTTCGGATTGCATCAAGTGTCGTACGCTACTTACAATTAGCGGAACTTTTGGCTTGAAAATGCTCGGTGAGTATGTAATCTTCGTCTGCTCGCAGGATGTTGTGGAACTTATTTGCTGCTCTGTCTCGGTAGGTGTACTATTTGCACACGCAAAAAAGAAAAAAAAAACATCATCAGTAACACATTAGCCGGCACAATGCACTAACAAAACATTACCACGATCCTTCACTGGCCGTCGGTGGTTTGTCCTTTTTGGCGATGAAATTTTTCAAACTCATCTGTCTCATCGGCTCCCCACGGTTCGACGATGGTGCGGATTTTTTCGACATTTTACACGCTTTTGCTCAAACTTAAGTTGCATTCTTCATTCGAATTCCTCGTTTCTGTGTACACAGCTCTATGTTGTTTACTGGAACGCGCGCCTCTACCGCTGCTTTGTTTGCGTTGTTTTGACAGCTTTCAAACGCATCAAGATATCTATAGAAAAGGTGATGATGTTAAATTTATTGCAGTTTTTGAGACATTAAATTTACATAAATGCGAATTCCTCAATGTTTAAAACATTTATTTTATTTTCTGGCACATTTTTTCTCTCCAAATTTAAAAGATTAGCATAACTTTTTAACGAATTTGTAGATTTGCAAAATGTTTTTTTTCTTGCCATCAGGGTTGGCAAACCTACCTGTCATTTTTCATTGTTTTGTATTGACACAACAGGTGTGTTTTCATTCGCTCGCGGAATTTGCTTTCCTTCTCAACATGGGAATTCCCGCACGGGAATTTCCAAACAGTTCAGTTTAGTTGTAAAACGCGCCTAAAACATTTCACTGCAACATGACAACACCTTACGGGGGGAAAACAATGGGCGAAAGTCCAACCGCTAGCAGTCCAGCAAATGTTTCCAACCTGGACAACTTTGTCTACATCTACGATATCCCACGGATGGAGAAAAAAAGGCTCGCTGCGTTGCTGGAGATAAACGACAAGTGGTACGAGCTGGGACAGAAACAGATGGGATATAGTAGCACCGAGCTGGATGTAAGTATTCGCACCAAAAGCCACAAAAGCTCCCTATATAAGAGACATCTTTACATTCCACGTTCAGAGTACGCAACGATGTTGTCAGCGAAACAATCGATCACCTGCAGAAGATTTGCTCGATAAATGGGGCAATTACAACCATACCATCACGGAACTGTTTGTGGTGTTGTCCCGCGAGAAGCTTTACAACTGCATGGAAATTATCAAACGCTATGTCGAACCGCGGTACCATGTGCTGATAAAACAACCCCTAAATGAAGTGTTGTCCCCTGCCAGAGACATGGGCACATTTTCCGGCGCGGGTACAATAAACAACCCCAGGCTAACGGACGGTCACTGCATCCCACAAGCAAATCAGGCAAAGGATGACCGTAATAAGCAAGCGAATGGTGAACCGGCGTTGCCCGGAGCGCCCGTTGCCAAGAATGCAAGCAACCCGTTAAATTCCAACTCCCCTTTTGCTAACGAACTTGCCGATCTGTCCAGCTTAATACCGAAGATAAGCTACGATGAGCTAACGGCTGCAACGGAAAATTGGAGCGAACGGAACATTCTTGGCAAGGGTGGTTTTGGAACGGTGTATCGAGGTGTGTTCAAACACACGTACATGGCAATCAAAAAGATCGACTGCAGCAAGGTCAAAACGAGCGAAGCTCAACGCGTTCAACTGCAGCAAAGCTTCAACGAGCTGCGCTTTCTGAATTCGTGTCGCCATGACAACATTGTGCCACTGTTTGGATACAGCTTGGATAGTAGGTTTCACTAGCAACGTGCTGGAATTGTCGGAAATATGTGTTAAACTGTTTGTCTTTATTCCACAGAGGAACCCTGCTTGGTGTACCAGTTTATGCAGGGCGGATCTTTGGACAAAAGTTTGTTTGCACGTCGGCCTGCACCCATGTTGACGTGGAAGGACCGTATGAACATCGCTATCGGAACAGCCAAGTAAGTAGGAAATGCTATTTTCAACTCCTAGGGGGTAAATTCACACTCCTGTTCCAAACCACACACAGAGGGCTCCAGTACCTTCACACGTTTGGTGAGCGACCGTTTATACACGGTGACATTAAACCGGGCAATATTCTGCTCAACGAGCACAAGCAACCGCGCATCGGTGACTTTGGTTTGACGCGCGAAGGAGCCCTGCAAGATTCGACCTTCGTTGTGACGTACCTTTACGGTACGCGGCCCTACATCCCCAAGGAGTTTCTCGTGCAGCGGAAGCTAAGCACGAAGGTGGACACGTACAGCTTTGGGGTGGTACTGTTCGAGATCGGTACTGGGTTGCGGGCCTGGGATGAGCGTCGCGCGGATAAGCATCTGAAGGAGTACATTGATCGTGCGGCACACGAAAAGAAAGATGTGTCGGAGCTGATGGACAAATCGATACCGATTGATTCGGCTTCCGATAGTTTGTTTTGTCTGCAAATACTCAGAGTGGGCATTTTGTGCACGAACGATGATCCGAAACAACGGCCAGATATGGTGACCGTTATGATGCATCTCAACAGTGCATTAGGGAGGGTTTGAACGCGTCCAAGGCCATGTCAGACTTATTGTTATCCCTTACCCGGATAATCCTTACGGGGCCATCAACATTCTGTCCAGTATGATGACGAAAACTTAGTTTTCGCTCAACACCCGTTCCGGTAAAGCATTCCCCCTTACAATGGTGCTCTTGTTGATCAAAGTATGCTTAGCTGTTGCATAGCAAATTGCATAAGCATTCGTTTCTGCCGATAAAGCCCTCCCCACAGTATATTGTGCCTTATCTGTTAAAGAAATGTTTTATATTTTTACGAAAATAACCCGTTATTTTTATAATAAACTCCACAAGCAAGTGAATTGTTTTTTAAAATAGTTTTTTGTTTTGTTTTATTTTGCTGTTTGTTTCCAATAATTTTATCATCAGTGATAATCATATTTACCATAGTTGTGATAGGTTTTTTTTTATTTACTACAGTTTCTGCTGTTGTTGCTGAGTGTTTCGTTTCGCTCTTGTTTCGTTTTCGGGTTTAATGTGTCCATTTACTTCTTCTTCTTCGCTACGTTTCCCCCTGTTTTATCACGACACAGTCGTTTTCTCTATGCATTCGTTCGCACCAAGAACTAGTCTTCTGTACAGTTTATTGATTGGTTACTGTGTAGTGTACTGTGTGCCTATGTAGTTTGTAATGCCATTGTTGTTTTTACAACTCTAGTTTCTCGCTTTGTGTTGTTTCGGTTATCCAAACATCCATCCTCAGCTGGAATGGAGGTTTGAGTTTATTTGTACCTTGTTTTGTATGAATCTGTGTTTTTTCTCTTGTTTTCTCTTGTTTGTTTGTTATTGTTGGGTTTCCTTTTCTTTTTTACATACATGTTTTTTGATTTACACACCCGTCCCGACAGGCAAAAGGTAAAGGGAGCACAAAGTTTCCACATTACACATTTTCAAACTGCACAAACTGCTAGTGTTTCGACATTGTACTGTTTGTTTGAAAACAGTCCACCCCCCCATTCCATATCTACAGCTGATTGCTCCTTGCCCTTTCCGTCTTACTCTCTTAATACAACGTTTGTCCTTTTGTTCAAATTACACTGAAACGCATGTTCATACTCCCAGGGGGAGGGTTGGGTTTGTTGTTACACACATGATGATCCCGATATTATGTTTGATTTATTACTTTTATTACAGTTTTTTTCTGTTTGTGTGTGTGTGTTTTTGTGTGTTTTTTTAAATACTGTACAATATATAATAAACTTAGTGCCTTACAACATAAAATAAAACACATTAAAATCAAACGCCTAACGCCAATCCTTTTTACACCCTTTCTGTTACCCTCTTACAAATCTTTCGCACTCTTTTTCCCTCTCGATCTTTTCTATACGCCCTCCCGAATGAACGGTTCTTATCAGTCACTTTTCAATTGCTACGCAGCGCAACGCAATTTTGTTTGGTAGTTTGTAATTGTGTACTAATGGGATGGGATTTAAAAAAGTAGTCACTACTATTACTCCCGTTCGTTGGCCCGACACTCCATTCAACTCCATGCATTCCGGGGAACTCTTTCGTTGCAGCTCACGCGCACAAATACATTCGTTGTGTGGACGTTTTTTTTTTCATTCTTTTAGCTTGTTTTTTCTTCTTCTTTTATAGAATCACTTCATTCATCACGCTTTCCAAAACAAAACAGAAAACAAATTTAAAAAAATACATATAATAAATACACACATGCAATCCGTTTTCTTATCACCCTTTTTCTTCCCATTTCCGTTCTTGCCTTTGTTTGTAACTCCCTTTTTCGTTTTTTTGTGGCCTCTTCTCTTCGTCTTTCTCAGTGCAATGTGTTTTTGCTACTTTCTTGCGTTGTTCTTCACCTCTCTGTGCTATTATTACAATATATTTACAATACAAAAATATATATTATACCTTTTTTTGTTGTTTGTTGTTGTTTGGTTTACAAATTGTGTACGTAAAAGTGCTGCGTTTCCGTGTTCGCAATCTGACTGTGCTGTACTACTTCACATTCTGCGTAAGAAAATGTGTTGTAAACGGCCTTCTCTTTCTCTGTTCGTATTTCAACCCTGCTTTTATATGTTTTTTTTTTTTCTTTTCTTTTCATTTTTGTTTTGTTGAGTTCATCCTTTATGTTGCGTACAAGTTTCATAAACTATATCGCTCTGAGCCCTTTTTTTCTCGTTCTGGCTTTTTTTTTTGTTGCTTCAACCGGCACTTTGCTTACCATCGTGTGCGGATGGTTTATTGATCGGGCACGCTATTGGAATATGATCAAACGATCACTATACATGTGTGTGTGTGTGTTTTGGTACTTTTAAATGATTGTGTTTTTGTTTTTCGTTTCGTTTCTCCTTTACTTCAAGAAAAAGGATTATGCTCTGTCCCAAAATATAATTTCTGCTCTGCTATGA